>CM076582.1:1492338313-1492531569 GCA_034641835.2 Pinus albicaulis | reverse complement strand
AGTGTTTTTTTTTTAAATTAATTGAAACCAAGGTCTTGGAGGAGTAATTCTTCCAAATATTTTCACAGTTGCTTCTGCAAAAAGGAGTAGTGAAAAATATTCCTTTTAACTGAGATTCTTAATATTTGTTTAAAATGTTTTACTAGGTCTCAATATGAGGATCACCAAAAGTAATTTTTTGCAATCTGACTTATTTGAATCAAATGGCCTAGATCATGTATTTGACCTTCATCTCATCCCTTTTAGTGATGTTGCGTACACACTGGATTCCCTGTAACTCTACAATATTCAACCTTATTTTTTGATAGGAAAACCTAAGAAAACTCCCAGTTTTAGTTCTTCCATTGATTGATGAGCACCTTTACATTTTAGTCAATAATGTTTGGGATCATTAGTTTCCTGTATTTTTATTTTAAAGTGTCAAATTGGAGAGTCTATGTAGATATTAACTTATTGGCTCTCGCCCTTCTTTCTTTCTCTGATTACGAGCATTGGAAAAGTTTTCTAACTAAACCAATCACTACCCAAAACCTTTTGAGGCTTTAGTTTCAATTGCAATATCTTGAATATGGCCAAGATAACTTGAAAATGGTTCACTATTTTGTATGGGTTTGTATAGGTCTAGCAATGACTTTTGTTCGTGAAACCAAATATTTTTTTCTTTGTTGGTGTATACATTTTTAAGCATGCTTAGGCCAATGTAATTTAATGTTCAAATTTATTAATCTGCTATAAAAAAAATCTTGCAGAGGATTAGGGTTTTCCTTTGCTTCTTCATATATGTTGTCTTCATGCTAGCAAACACATAGGGAGTCTGAGCGTACTTTGATGATAGGAAGAATTTATTAGTTTAATTATTTTTCTGATCCAATTTCATAAAAAATAATTGGGTACGAGCAAAAAATGTCACTAAATCAAAGAAAACAATCTATGGTGATTAGGAGTTCATAAATTCTGCTCAAAATTCAAAGTTACATGATTGGGTTTAAACTAGGATGGTTGCATAGATATCGTCTTCCAGATTGCAGTGTTGTGAATAATTCGAAAAATCGATGTCGTATTAGGAAGATATCATGTTTTGATTGAAATTCCAAACATGTAAATTTTTGACACTTTGACTAGGTTTGACTGGGATGCACAGTTAGCAAAAGTGGAATGTACAGTCAGAAAAAAGAAATATTCCTCAGAATATTCCTTTCCACTGGACCAATTGCGTATTGACAAGTGTCATTGTTTTATTGGTTGTACAGGCTTTGAAGTGCCAATCAGAAGGTGCCCCATTGCCATGGCCCTACAACCACATGTGAAATTTTGTGAGGGTTTATAGGAATCAACCCTCAGACCTCTCGCTGGGCAAGTGCACGTCTTACTGTCTGACCTACGTATTAGTTCTTAACTTCTATGGGCAAAGGATGTAGAAATTTGAATAACTGAGATATTATTCACCGATATTCTCGTGATCACACACTATTTTAGCTTCATGCATAATACAAAATCTCTTCTACCATTGATCATCACATGCGGAAATAAAATCAATTGCATGCATACATTAAAACCACAAACAATCACACATATGAACACAGTATTTAATGGGAAAGATTAAAGCTGAAAACCCCAACTATCTATATATTATATGTCATGGAGATCATGTAACAATCATAGTAAAAAGGCTCCTCACAAGATCTCATGCACACCTCTTTGGATACTGATCATTCTGCAATTAGATATTTAATGAACAAACCTGTTACTAAAGGCAGAGTGACAAGATGGCTTTTACTTTTGCAAGAATTCAATATTACTGTGTTGGATAGACCGGGAAAACAGAATACAGTAGCTGATTTCTTGTCTAGGATTCAGAATACTAAAGAAGATTCTCCTGTAGAAGATAAGTTTCCTGATGAATATTTGTTTGCAGTAACTATTAAGACCCCTTGGTATGCAGATATTGCTAACTGTTTGGTTACAGGGAAACTACCTTCACATTTATTTCCAAGAGAAAAACGAAAAATTATTCAGGAGAGTTCAAGATATTCATGGATTTCTAACGAATTGTTTAAAACAGGGCCAGATCTTGTGATCGGAAGATGTGTCAGGGAAGATGAAATGCCTGATATTCTTAAGGCATGTCATGATGAACCATGCGGCGGACACTTTGCAGACAAAAGGACGGCCTATAAAATCCTCTCTTTAGGATATTATTAGCCTTCCCTCTTCAAAGATGCAAAACAATATGTCAAAAGGTGTGATAGCTGCAAAAGAGTAGGGAAACCTACCCTTTCAAATGAAATGCCATTGCAAACACAGGTACTCATTGAACCCTTTGAAAAATGGGCTTTAGATTTCATTGGACCTATTAATCCACCATCTAAGCAAAGGAAGTATATATTGGTTTGCACTGATTATGTTACTAAATGGGTAGAAGCTAAAGCATTAGTATCTGCTACTGAAAATTCAGTTGTTCATTTTCTTTATGAGGATATTTTTACTCGCTTTGGTGTTCCAAGAGAAATTGTGACAAATCAGGGGAGCCAATTCACATCCAATTTGGTGGAAAAGTTGATGGAAGAATACAAAATCAAGCACAGAAGATCTACTCCTTACCATCCACAAGCAAATGGTCAAGTGGAGTCCACAAACAAAGTTCTTGAAAGTATCATCACCAAAACTGTTCATCTGCATAGAAGAGATTGGGCAGAAAGGCTTCCTGAAGCCTTGTGGGCCTACAGAACTACATGGAGAAATACAACAGGACATTCTCCCTATGAACTTGTTTATGGGAAAGAAGTCTTGCTCCCATTGAGTTCCAAGTCAAGACCTTCAAGATAGAAGTTCAGTTGGGGATGGACTTATCAGAAGCCCAAAAGCATAGAATGGAGCAGTTGAATGAGCTAGATGAGATCAGACAAGAAGCAATTTTAAGAACTGATCTAGTTCAATATCAAAGAGCTAAATGGCATGACAAGTACATCAAAGAGAAGAAGTTTCAAGAAGGAGATTGGGCATTATTATTTGATTCCAAGTTTAAAGATTTCAAAGGAAAATTTCAGACTCATTGGCTTGGGCCATATGAGATTGACAAGATCTTTAGCAATGGAGCGGTAAGAATCAAGACCATTGATGAGTTTCAAACTCCTCTTATTGTGAATGGCCATAGATTGAAAGTTTATCATAAGCCACTCTCAAAAAAGGATTTTGTCAAGATGTTTCAAGAAAGTTCTGCAATCAGGCTGGTACAGAAGAATTCTTCTTCTCCACCAGCCTAGCTTTTGTTTTTCAGTTAAAAAAATAATAATAATAAAAAAAAAAAAATGGTATAAGCCTGAAAACCAATCATTGATTGGCAGTCTTATGCAGAAAATATAGGGTGAAAATCAGGGACACCTGACACTCTATATTTTCCAAAAAAAAAATCTGTCTTTCATTTCATTTCACCACCCACTCCATTTCATTCCACTTCATTCCATTTCATTTCATTTCATTTCATTTCACTCCATTCCACATCATTTCATCCATTCCATCAATAAAAATCTTTTTCATGACCATTTCCATCTGGTCATTTGTCATTTGTTCATTTCCATTCAACCAAGTAATAGCTGTGTCAGTTTCCGCTGCTGACATCTGTTTCCGTAGCTGACTCCAGTTTCCGCAGCCAGAAGCAGATTCCGCAGCTACTACTCTGTTTTCAAAGAGAATGTACAGTCAGATGTTATTTTCATAATTATGGAAATTTGTCAAAATGTTTCAAGATAATTCTGCAATCAGGCTGGTACAGAAGAATTCTTCTTCTCCACCAGCCTAGCTTTTGTTCTTTTCAGTTTTAAAAAAAAAAAAAATTGTATAAGCCTGAAAACCAATCACTGATTGGCAGTCTTATACAGAAAATATAGGGTGAAAATCAGGAACACCTAACACTCTATATTTTCCAAAAAAAAAAATCTCTCTTTCATTTCACAAGTTTTGTGACCACCCACTCCATTCCATTCCACTTCATTCCATTTCATTTCACTTCATTTCACTCCATTCCACTTCATTTTATCTATTTCATTCCATTTCATCAATAAAATTCTTTTTCATGACCGTTTCCATCTGGTCATTTGTCATCTGTTCATCTCCATTCATCCAAATAATAGCTGTGTCAGTTTCCGCAGCTGACATCTGTTTCCGCAACTGACTCCAGTTTCCGCAGCCAGAAGCAGATTCCACAGCTACCACTCTGTTTTCAAAAGAATGTACAGCCAGATGTTATTTCCATAATCATGAAATAAAATGCAGGTGAGAGGATCAATTAAGAAGACATGGAGCATTCAAAGAGGAGCAACAAATTGAAGACCAAAGAAAAAAAAAGGGGCAAAGATTCCAAGGTATGGGTAAAAATTCATTTCAAATAGCATTGAAAAGACATTTTTATATAGTTCTAAACCATAAGCTCCATCCATTATGTGCAATGATTATATTGACAACTCCCGTAACCCTTTCACGATCTCCATATGATCCTCCCGCATTCATTCTCAAACGGTTCCATAATTAAACCCCCGATCTTCACTCATACTCCAATATTCCACCGGTGACAATGAGACGTAGTTGATTTGACCACGGGCTCTTACAGCCGCATAAAGCCATAGCCGTTGTTTAAACGTGCTCACATTTATTGTGCAGCCACCAAATTTCAAAACACTGCCGGATGTGTTATACTCCTCCTATGTTCTGTTAATCTCACAGCGGTATCTCTGCCGTGCTCACGAAACCCCTCTCTGTTCCGCCTCACTCCATTTCGTTCTCTATTTCGCTACAGCCTGTATACCCACTCTCTGATATCTACCTACAGTCATTGTGCTCATCTCTGTGCATTCAGCCGTTCTATTTCCATTGAACCCTCACGCAGGCAAATTTTTGAAGAGCAGAAAGAAGAATGGGTAAATTTCTAAGGGCAGAACCAGAACGACCTAAGTTCATGGAAGGGTATCCGCAAGTAAGGGATATATTGAAGAAAGCAAAGTGGCTGCGGTTTATCCAGAAATTCAGAGGCTATCATAAAGAAGTGACAAAAGCATTCGCAAGGTCGTTCAATGGCCTGGAAGTAGAGATTGGAGACCTTAAGTTTGCGGTGAACGAGGCATCTATAGCATCTGCCACGGAACTTCTTCAAGAGGGTGAGCGTTGGTTTAAGAATAAAAGCATTAGTGATGAAGCCTGGAGAATAATCTTACGAAACCAAGGTATGGACATAACTATTTTTAAAGAGGAATTCCTGTTCATGCATTGAAAGAGGAATGGGCTACTTTGCTGCTAGTTGTTCAAAAATTCATTACCTGTGAAGGCCGTTTTGGGTCCATGTATATGTACCACACCAGATTGCTGATGAATTTTCTAGATAATCAAACTCTCAATCTCCCATATTTTCTATTAAATAGTTTGAAGAAAATGTATGTGATTGTTCAGAAGCATTTAGGAGATGTAGAACCACATTTATATCACCACGGTCTTGTAAAAATTTTGATTGAAAAAGAGTTAAAGGAGAAGAAAGACACATGGGAACCATTTTTCATTAGAAATTTCTTTGAGGAACCTCAGGAAATTCCTGAAGGTAGCACATCAAGAAGAAGTAGGAGAAAAAGAACAATTGATGAAATTCAAAATACTCCTACTACTACAATTGAAAGAACTGGTAGGAAAGAGAGACTGTCAAAAAGGAAGAAGAAAGAAACCAAGGGTAAAAATCCAATAACATCACAAGAGAGAAAAAGTATTAAGGCTATACATCAAACCCCTTCTTCCGAAGAAGATCATCAAGTGTTATCTGAAAGACTGATTCACCTTCAAGCACAGTCATCTATGGCTAAGAAGAAAGAGAAAGGAAAACAAAAGCAAAAATATAGTGGACCACAGCGTGTGAGAAGAAGCAGCAGACTTAAGGGGAAATTGAGGAAAACGCAAATGAAAGGACCCCATTTCATCGATTTGGGAGAAGAAACATCTGAACAATCCCCAGCTGACCATAGTCCATCTCACTCTCAGTCATACAGTGAACCTGGTTCATTTCATTCTCAGTCAGACATTGAACATAGTCCATCCCATTCACAGCCAGATGTTGATGTGAGCCCTTCTCAGCCAGATTTTGAAGACAACTCTCCTTCACGGCATTTTGGGGACAGCCCAATAAAAAGGACACCTGATATAGACCCCAAGCAGCAAGAAGTATATGATTATATAGAATCTTTGGAAAAGGCAGCTACAGTTCCCAGTACTTCGTCCATCCAGCCTCACACAGTACAAGATGATCTAGTCCAATCACTAAAACAGGAAGTCTTTGAGCTAGAGCTTTTAATAAACACATTAAAAATGAAAATGAGGCATTGAAGGAACAAGGCAAATTAGACAAAATCAGTCATGATAATACCATGCTACATCTGGGAATATGGCAGAAGAAGAACAAGAAATTGAAAAGGAAATGCCAGAAGTTAAGTAGAGCACTGGTTAATATCAAATTTAGGTGCTTAATGAAGAAACCCAGAATGTTGGCAGCACCAAGGAAGAGGAGGAGAGGATTGGATGTACTAGCTGAAGTGTCAAGGCATATGAACTGAAGAAGGATTAACAAAATTTTGGTTGCATGAGGACATGCAACACCTTCACAGTGGGGGTATGTTGAGTCTCAAATCTGCATCTTTTCCATACACCTTTTTATACATTTTTCACTCACCTGAACCTCCCAAGTTGTCAATATCATTGTATATTAATTGCAAAAGAGCATCTAACATGGATTTTAATTATATTTTTGTGTCTGCTGTTTGATTTAGATTTTTCTCATCTAGCTGCGGAATCTTGCCACTTTCCGCAGCTGCTGCAACTTTCTGCAGCCATTTTGTGAAACTCTATGTTACAGGTGTCTACAGGAAAAACGAGCCACATGGGCAAGTCAGAAATGATGTGGACATGGATCGTGTCCTATTGGCTCGAGCAAATTCATCTAAAGAGGCTGCGGTCAAAGGTGTCCAAATGGAAGTCAACCGTAGAGTCCCACGGTGACAGGACTCTGTTTCGTGTCACGTGAAGATTCATATGGCCATTTCTGAGTTGCGAGGGACAAATCAACATCTGTACACGGCTCCATAGCCGAATTCAAACATCCACTCCTCATAGATTTACTCTTCAATACGGCCATGATCCTAGATCTGTGGACGTAATGGTCTACGTGTTCTCCATCAACATAAACTTTAGGAGTCAGTTATATTTCTTTTGTTATAAATAACGTGTTTGTATACGCATATTAGATTAGTCTCGATTAGTCTGGAGATAGCTCTGTAATGTAATTGCCACTGTGCCGTAATATCACCTTTCTGTTATGACTGCATATTAATATAAGAAGATTGTTTCCAAACGTAATTCGTACTTGAAGATTGTTGCCAAGGTTGGTGTAGAGGGCCCCTGCACTTGCCAAGGTTCTGTGCATTATTGTATAGTTATTGATTTATTTCCTTAAAGCTCATTGTGCCATAATCCATTCACATGTTTATACATTGCATCTTTCATGGTATATATGCTTCATTTCTATTTATAATCTTTCATGCTTTCCATTTTACTTCTGTCTTTCATGTTTTATGTTATTGTTAACTGATCAGTGTTCTTGTTTCAGGTTATAAATAGGCAGCCCGGGCATTTGCATAACTTTTTGACTAATGACATGGAATTAACATTGTTCTGCTGCTAATTTGTTTTTCTTAGTTTCTGTTTAATTTCAGTATTGCTTTGTTTAATTCAGTTTTGCTCATTTGCTTCAGTAGTTAAATTTAGATATATTAAACTGCTCATAACATCTTCAGTTGCCTCCGAAAGCCACAGCTGGACTGATGGTGAGGGATTGTATTATGAAATGTGTAGTTCGATATTAGTTTCCTTTCAAGTTAGAATATTAAATTGTGAATGACATCTTCTGCCATTTCTAAGCCATACCGACTGATGGTGAGGATTGTATTATGAAATGTGTAGTTTGGTATTAGTTTCCTTTCTGCAAATTTAGATATATTAAATTGTGCATGACATCTTCAGTTACCTCCGAAAGCCACAGCTGGACTGATGGTGAGGGATTGAATTATGAATGTATGGTTTGATACTAGTTTACTTTCTGCAAGTTAGATGTCAGTTACTCAAGTTGTTTATGGTTACTTCCGAAAATCATAGTTGGACTAATGATGAGGGATCAGAAGACAAGTTGATGTAATCTGATTTAGATTTACTTTGTTGCAATTTTGGATTTCTTTAAGCATAGTTTCTTTTGTGTTTAGACAGCAGCAAGAATAGTTTGGTTTTCATGCTCAATAGTTTACTATTTTGATTTATTAGATTAACAGCACCTTTTCATTTCAGCAGCACATTTTCATTTCCTTTCAAGTTTTGTCATTGTAAGTTTCAAATTCCTTTTTAAGTTTCAAGTTGGTAAATCATTATAGAGGATATCATTTCCTTGAACAAACATAACCATACTTGTTTTTTTTATTTTAGAATTTCCATCTCACCTTAGAAAACCAAAAACGACAAAAAGTTAAGAAATAGGTTATCTTGCACATATAGTGCGCCGCACTTCATCAGCTTACGAATCCCGGATTGATAAATTAATGTAGCAATTTAGGACACACTAAATTGACCAAACACATGGGATAAAACAATAGTTTACAATTGTTGGTACACCTCAACAGAATGGAGTGGCAGAGAGACAAAACAGGTTAGTACAATAGATTTCCAGAGCAATGATGCAAGAAAGTAACATTCCCCAAACCTTCTGGGCAGAAGCAATACACATAGCTGTTCACATTCTTAACAAAGCTCATTTAAGACCAAACTGTGACAAGACTCCTTACGAACTATGGCATGGTAAACCAGCATCAATCAAGCACTTTAAAGTCTTTGGAAGCAAGTGTTTCATAAAAAATAATGATGAAAACCTGGGAAAGTTTGATGCAAGAGCTGATGAAGGAATATTTTTAGGATATGCATCCAAGATTAAGGGCTTCAGGTGCTACAACAAAATATTGCACAAGATTGTGGAAAGCATTGATGTAAGATTCGACGAAGAACTACCAAATAGAACAAGAATCACAAGATGCACCAATCCTCCAGATGATCTTGAAGATGAGAACCAAGATAATGATGAACTAAGAAAGACAACAAAAGATACTGAACTAAACTCAAAAGTTCCCTCAAGACACACTCAAAAGAATCATCCAGAAGACCAAATAATTGGGAAAAAAAGTGTGGGAGTCCAAACTAGAAGACAACTAGCTGAACAGAAAGAAGAAGCATACCTAGCCATGTTATCTCAAATAGAGCCAAAGAAGTTCGAAGAAGCCAGCAAAGACAAATGGGTAAAGCTATGAATGAAGAACTAGACTAGATTAAGAAGAATAATACCTGGGAGTTAATACCAAGACCCACTGGGAAAAATGTCATTGGCACAACATGGGTATACAAGAATAAGATGAATGAACAAGGACAGGTAATCAGAAATAAAGCCAGACTTGTATGTAAGGGGTACACTCGAATCGAAGGTCTTGATTATGATGAAACATTTGCCCCTATAGCCATAATGGAAGCAATCAGAATGTTTTTGGCCTTTGCATGCTACCATGATTTCAAGGTATATCAAATGGATGTGAATTCTGCCTTCCTGAATGGAGATTTAGAGGAATAAGTCTACATGGAACAACCCGAAGGATTCTCCTTAACAGATAAACAAGACTGTGTGTGCAGATTAAAGAAAACCTTATATGGGCTAAAACAAGCTCCTCGTGCATGGTTTCAAGGCTGGACAAATACTTGCAAAAACAAGGTTTTAAGAAAGGAGGAGTAGACAACAATTTGTACATAAAGGATAATGAAAATGAACTCCTAATTGTAGTAGTATATGTAGATGACATCATGTTTGGTAGCAACAAAGAGAAGTTAACAAAAGAATTTTCTGAAGAAATGAAATCAGAATTTGAGATGTCTATGATTGGAGAGCTCACCTTCTATTTAGGACTTCAATTTCAACAAAATAACACAGGAACATTCATCTCACAAGAAAAATACTTAAGAGAGATGTTGAAAAGGTTCAAAATGGAATACTACAAACCTATGTCAACTCCCATGATCACTGGATGCAAACTATGTGCAAATGATGGATCTGCAGATATAGACCAAAGACTGTACAGATCCATGATAGGAATTCTACTATATCTAACTTCCTCTAGACCAGACATTATGTTGGCAGTAGGACTTGTGGCAAGATATCAAGCAACACCAAAACAAAATCACTTACTAGCAATCAAGAGAATATTCAAATATCTATAAGGAACTGCACATTATGGGCTATGGTATCCAAAAAGAAAAAGCTTCACTTTGACAACATATACAGATGCAGATTGGGCCAGCTGCATTAATGACAGGAAAAGCACAAGTGGAGGTGCATTTTATTTGGGAAAAAGTCTGGTGGCATGGCTAATCAAGAAGAAAACTTCTATCTCTCTATCTACAACAGAAGCAGAATACATAGCAGCAGCAGCATGTTGCACACAAGTAATGTGGATGAAACAAACTCTCCAAGACATGAAGATGTTACTCTCTGACATGAAAAGAAAGCATCATTCCAGGGGGAGATCAAAAAAGAAATCATCATTCCAGGGGGAGATAAGTCAACAAATATTGTCACAAAAGAGCCAGAGAAAGTGAGCAGTACATGGAACAGGTCCTCAAGATCAGAATATTATGGACAAGATTTGGAAACCACACTAGGAAATTTGCAACCCTTTGCCATTGATGTCAAAGGGGGAGGAAAAACAAGCAAAAGAAGAGTATTAAAGTTTTTCCATCAATGCCAAAGGGGGAGACTATTGGAAATATTGTCATTCATGGCAAAGGAGAAGAAAGGAGCAGCACCTAAACTATCACTAAGGCAAAAGAACAAAAAAGAACCAGCAATAAGGAAAAGGAGACAGACAAGGAGCAGAAGCAGCAAGGGCAGCAAAAAGAGGTAGCTCAGGTATCAGATGAAGCAAAGGTAGCGAATTGAAGCTCAGGCAGTAGATGAAGCTAAGGTAGAGAATTGAAGCAGAAGCAACAGATGAAGCAGAGGCTGCGGAGTTGCAAGACACAGCAAGGGCAAGAGATTATACAGAACAAGCTCACAAGAGAAATGTGCACTTTAATACAGAACAAACAGCAGCAAGGACCGTAGATCTAGGCAGATCAACGGTGACAATCACATCGGTAGAGACCGAAATCACAAAACACAAGGCAAGTGTTTGTATTTGCGATGCAATGCGATTGCATATCGCATACCGCATATGATATGAGTTCGCACGATATGGAAAAGTATATGCGATGCGATGCGATGATATGAGTTCGCATTATAATTAAATTTGGTTTGAGTGCTTTATTATAATGTTTCGAAGGTTGTCACATGGGTACAAAAGAGTTTCATTAAGTGATGTATTGCCAAAACATTTCCAAAGGTTTTAACGCTATTCCTATGGTCCAGCTAAACAAACAAAGGTAATTAGAGTGGGGCCCGCAAGGAAGGATCATCGCATCGGCGGATTACTAAGAAATGTAGAGAGCCAAACCATTGGAGGATTTGATAACGATAATGCGATCCGTCGTGCACGTGGGAAGTCAAGTCGGACCCTTCACATATCGCATCAGCGAAAATCAGTGTTTGATTACGATAAAGACCAGACCCGAAACGTTATAGAGCTGAGTAAATGATCCATCGGATCCGCAAGGGTCATCACATTGGTGGAGAACAAGAAGATTGCATCAGCGGACATTGCATCATTGGTTCATCGCATCAAAGGTTCATCGCATCGGCGATCTCTCATGGCATCGACGCAGCCGAAGAGTAAGGGAACGAACCACTGAACCTTGTGATTGCGATGCTGCGATCCAATCGCAACCGTTAGATCATTGTTATTTGTAACCATTGTATCAAGCGCTGAGTTGGTTGATAGCTAGTGGGACCCTTCGCTCATCGCATCGGCAGAGATTAGTGGCCAAAGGCACATCGGACAACAGAAGGTTGCGATTGCGATAGCGATAGTGTGATGGAATGTCAACCGTCAGATTGGGAAAGTTAAATGAGGCAGAGTGCGATGACCGTTAGATCTGAAAGGTGGATGTGCATGTGGATAAGCAGAAAAGACTCGGGTATGTGATCCGACGCAGGGCAAAAGGCAGAGAAAGATGAACGTCGCAATCATAAGGAGATAGGCACCATGGGGCGAGTCGGGCTCAGCAAAACTGCGGACAGAGAATAATAGGCAGAGTTGGGAAAAAGTCAATTATGTCACTTTGTATGAAACATGGGCAGCATGGGTCAAATTGGGCGAAAGGTGATTATGTAGAACAATCACAAAATAACAACAAAAACTAAAAAAGACAGCAACAACAGCAGAAAAGACAAACGCACAGTGAGCCAACAGATGAAAGGGCTAAGTGAATTGAAATACTTATTGTAACTAAAAATTTAAATGATTTAATTATATTTATTGTATGTGATGCAAAGGCAAGTCTTCGTAGGCATAGGAAAAACTCCATGAGTTTTGTAATGATTATCTCTCATAAATAACTTGACCTGAAGAATGAGGAAAAGAATGGGGGGAAGGCAAAGAGTCATACATGTTCATTTCGAATTCCCTATGGAATGCAAACAGTTATGAGGTGATCTCCTTAAATAATGTTACGAGCATATACATAGAAGAGTTAGAGAATGGAGAAATGAGGCAGAGAGGGTAAGAAGAAGGAGGAGTAGATAGAGAAGTTATGAAGATTCAAAGATGATATAAGGCAGATATGAAAGCTGTTGGACAGCATTGAAGAAGGAACAAAACAGAGTTGATATCCAGGTAAATCAACATGTGTTTTTTATGAAAGAGTGAGGAAGTTGGTGCTTCCATATCAAGTTGTAGCTTGATAGATGTCAGTTGTAGTTGGCTGAGGTAGGAGCCTCCTGTAGGTTGTAGCCTGGAGAAAATAGATGGGAGTTGGAGCTCCCTTGCAAGTTGTAGCTTGCAAAATTGAGGTAGGAGCCTCATGTAGGCTAGAGCCTACAGAAAATCAGTGGTGAGAGGGAGTTGGAACTTGCCTTTGCATCAAAACAATAATAAGATGTGGTTTTCTCCCTTGTGGGTTTCCACTTATATCTGGTGTTTATTTACATGATGGTTATGTGTTGATACTCTGTATTTAATCTGCTTAATACTTGCTGCTCACTAATTAAGATTTTGGTTTAACTGTACATTAATTTAATCATGAAATGAAGATGTAAATAATTGTAAATGAAAGTTTTACAAGACCGTGAATTCATTAAACTGATTCACCCCCCCCCCCCCCTCTGTCAGTTTAACAAATGATTCAACAACATGGAGTATCTTGACCGAACAATTTCCTGTAGAGTGTCAGAATGAAGAGTTGCGAGATTGACTCTATATCTTTCTTATACCTAGAGTCCCAAAATACCTTCGTTTCTATGTGAACTGGGTGCACCTACTCCGGGTCCCAGTTGTGTGCCCATCCCTCAAAGTGGCACCGGGAACAAATGACATCCAATAAGTAGGAAGCCATGTAAAATTCAGAGGAATATCCCTCCTTTGGTGCTAGTGCTAAGGATATGTTTTTCTGGAGAGACGCCATCAGCATGCTGGCCTAGTTGAAATGAGTGTCGTGCACAGTGACATAGTTCATCAGGGATACCCAAGTGCCACTGAAAGTGGTGGCATCAGGATGACTGTATATCCTACAGAGCATAGCTACCACCAACTTATATACCTTCTTGAGGCCCGCCACTAGATATTCATGATCCTTCTTGACTTTGAAATTTTTGGGTTCCTCCCACCATCCCCTCAGGGTATCTGCTATGGAAACTGCATGGGTGGTGGCCCATTCTTTTATGAAGGTTTGTTCTCGTTCCGGTAGCGCGTAGTAAAACTCAGCATCTGAGCCTTTTAGAGTCGCAAATTATTTACCCTCATAGTCCCGAATTACCCATTTTTTGGGGTCGGTGTTTTGTATGATCCACTCAATAACCTCTACGCATGGGAATATAGCAGGGTGGGTTCCTGCATAGTGGAGCTTTGACCTTTTAACTTGTATATATACTTGTCGGTTGGGGAGGTCCTCTGGGAATTCTAGCCGTGCGAATTCCTGGTATACTTGATACCAACTCATGTTGTCCCCTTTGGCAAATGTACACGAGGTATCCCTGTAGATGAGAGGTGGGGACATTGGTATATCCATTTCTATGTCTTCTATTTATGGGCTCTTGTTTTTCTTGCGAGCTGTCGGAGGTCCCATGTCGCTTGAATCTGAAGAGATGGGGACACTCTAATTTTGCTTCGAATTCACCTGTCTCGTTCATAAAATAATCCCAGGATAAGAAAGATGCCATAATGATAAAAGCCTAGGTACAACCTATTAACTTTCCCCAACTAAAAACATAGGAAAGGGCGAGTTAGTGACTTGCGACTGGGTCACTGGGTCGCAAGGGTCGCAAGGTTTAAGCTTTCAAAAGGTAGCGACCTTGCGACCTCGCGACTTTGTGACCATGTTGTGAGGTCGTTGGGTCGCAAATGTTTGGTAGTTCTAGAAGGGTGCGACTATGCGATTTGCGATCAGGTTGCTGGGTCGCAAGGGTTGCAAACATCAGTATGGAGTGCAGCTGCAACCTAGCGACTCAGCGACCGGGGTTGCGGGGTCGCACGAGTCGCGAAGTCACAAAGGTTGGAAGTCACATTAGGGCTTACTGAGGTTTTTAGCAAGCAACACAGTCCTTTGCATTATTGCAATAAATTTCCTTTCAACTTTAAACAATGTAGGACTAAGTGGGAAATCAAAAACATGGAGGGGAAGCAATTTTAGGAGAAAAAAAAATATCAAGGAGGCTGGATGAATTATGATTACAGGGCTGTGCAAGGAGGAGGAGTGTTTGGATAGTTAGGGCATCTCAAGTCTTAGAGGATAAAAAGGAGGAATGGTTGATGGCTTAAAAAGGCTAAGGTAGAAGGAACAGGGCAAAAAAAACAAAAAATGGAAACAGAAAGAGGAAACAACAACTTGCCTGGGAAAATCGCGCTCCAGTTGGCCTGTCAGAAGCGTTTTTTCGCTCTCTGTCGCATAAACAAAATGCGACCTAGCGACCCTCCTATTTATAAAATGGGTCGCGCGTGTGAGCCATTAATGAGGTCTCTAGGTCGCAATGTCCCGTGTTTTAAGAGAGGCGCGACCTCGCGACTTGGAGGGTCACGGGGTCGCGGTTTTGAAAAATCTAAGAGATCTCCGACTTAGCGACTTAGCGACCCAAGAGGTCGCAGGGTCGCTAGGTCATAGATTTGGGGAAAAAGAACCATTATGTGACTCAGCGACTCTTAACTTTTCCTAAGAAAGACTAACTACTAATTTTGACTTAGCTTTTTTTCGATGCTTAGGGGCTCCCTGAACTTTTAGAGGGTGTTGTAGAGGCTACAAAAAATGGCGATTCACTGGTAGGGCCTAGAATCTCTACTGATGATTTACTTTTGTGGGGGAGGGAGGGGCCTTAGCAAGTTGTTACTTTAACCCTTAGGTTTCCATGATCTTGCCTTTCGTACCTTGCGAGGTTGCTTTGCCTGCTTGCCCATTTAGGTGCTGGTTGAACGAGTTTTAATTTTGGTTTCCGGACAAGAAGGGTTGGAGCACTTCATGTATTTGCAGGATCTGGTATTATTGTTTCATCCTCATTGTGTTGCTCCGCTGCCTGTGAACCTCGCGGTCCCAAAGGAGTCACTGCCTAGGAGTCATGGACGTTGCTCCGCTGCCAGCGAGCCTGGTCAGTACCCCGGCGGAGTCATCGTATCGCCTCTCTGCGTAGGAAGCCTTTCTCAATCCTTTAACCTTTATTGGTGTGCTACTGCACTTATTTTAAATGTGCCCAAAGCACTTATTTAGATGTGCTCATGGCACTTATTTGAGAGAGGTAATTTTTCCTGGGCAGATGAGGGATCCTGACTTATTTTACTTACAAGAGAGGTTGCTCTTGGTCTGTATGAGGACTTTGGGTTTTCACGGATATCCTTGCATCACCTGAAGTTATCCCTATTCCCTTCCAGTCCAGTCACCTTGTTAAACAACTTTATTTTCACAAACACCCTTTCAAGCTTGCTAGGTGAGCCATCTGCGCTTAGTAGCTCGGACTAGATCACGCATTACCTTTGGGTGTTAGTCACAGACAAACTCTTGCCATATTTTGTGATTTTCATGATAGAATTATCATCAGCATAGATCCTGGTGCAGTATGCCAATTTGTGTGAATTCTACAATGCCTTCCACTTTATTGAAGTTCTTAGAAGGATGCCTACAAAACGAACACTAAAACAGAAAACAATAAAATATGGTACAGGGGTGGGTACGGCCCTCTTAGGGCTATTAAGTGAAGTAATTCTTGAGTTCATGCCTGTTTACTGGGAGGACCTCGATTCTTCCCTCTAGAGTTTGCAGTCTGAAAGTGTGGGGACCTAGCTTCTCTTTAATCTGGAATGGACCTGTCCAAAGGGCTTGGAATTTGGCATGTTTCCCTTTCTCTTCGTGAGTTTTATCCCATTTAAGAATGAGGTCTCCTACTTCAAAAATTTTACTCCTAACGGACTTTTTATCAAACAATCTCTTAATCTGACTTTGGTGGATGGAAAAATTTTCCCAAGTTTTTTGCCTTTCCTCCTCCAGTTTCAGTAATGTGTCGATTTGGGCCTGCAAGGTGGGGCATGGGGTGCCATGGATTTATTGGGACAACTGGAGGGTAGGGAGAGATAGGTGGGGAGGAAGGATGGCCTCTTTTCCATATACAAGAAAATATGGGGGGGTGCCAAGTGAAGATTTGGGTGTGACCTGGTCAGCCCAAAGGGCGTTATGGAGGGCGTTATGCCAGTTTTGCTGGTGGGTCAGCAGAGTCTCTTTTATTATGCGGATAAGGTTTTTATTAGTCGACTCGGCTAACCCATTTCCTTGGGGGTAATAATTTGCAGAGTGTTTAAGTACAATACCATTTTCCAAAGCAAAATCATACAACTTGAAAGACGAAAAATAAGTTGCATTGTCAAAAACAAGTGAGGTTGGAACGCCAAACCTAGTTATGATAGAATAAGTGACAAACTCTATTACCTCTTGATCGTTGATTTGGTGTAATGGTATTGCTTCAACCCACCTGGTGAAGTAGTCAGTAGAGGTGAGGATATACCAATGTTGCTTAGAGGAGTGCGGTAGGATTTCTCCAATCACGTCCAACCCCCATTGTTGAAAAGGTTCCTCAACTGCCACTGACTGTAATGGAGCGGCTGGTCGTGTTTCCCGATTGGTGAATTTCTGACATTGGATTGATCCAGGTGGATATCGGTGGCCACCCACCTATTCCATTTGGACCAGCACCATCAATTCTTGCAGCTTTTCATATTCAGCACAACTTACTATTTTTAGCAGGTTTTCGGGTCCTCCACTGGGCGTTTTGGGGGCACTTAGTCCAAGGTGGATATTGATGGCTACCCTGTTCAGTGGTTTGCCCATCTTGATTCTTTCAGTTTTTCAGTTTCGGCATAACTTACTATTTTTAGCAGTTTTTCGGGTCCTGAACTTCCGGAGCCGTTTTGAGGCCCTAAACGACGTTTTTTGGGTATCAAAGCACCAGCGAATTTGATCATCAAATTTGTCCCGAAAGCTGTAGTCCTCGGATAGAGCTTTCTAATGATGTATCATGTGCGTCAAACGGAGATAGTATGCCAAAGTTACGTCCCTGGGAAGTTGAAATACCAATTTACCCAAACGGGGCCCATAGTTTTGGCGCTTCATCTCCTAGGGTTAGGTTTTTGGGATGTTTAGGGTTCTCCATTGTTTCTCAATAATAAATAGGCCCTCGCGCCTCATTGTAAAGCAGTTCAGAGGTCTGTAGCCACCACATCTCTTCTCGGAGATTCGCTACCAGCACCCTAGCTATTTTATTTCCATTATGTCTGTAAGCATCTTTCTGTTATTTGATATTAATGAAATGACGCATTACTCATTGCATCTCTATGTTTATGGTTATTTGTATTCTTTGCGTTCATAAGTCCCGGATCGATGGTATCGAGTATAAGGAGTTAGGGCTCGATCTAGTTGAACCTTTGCAAGATCGCCTCGCAAACCCTGAACCTCCCATGGCGGAAGAAAAGAAAGACGAGGGAGCAGGAGATCCTATCAAAATACTGCTTGAGGAGGCCCTCGAGAAACAAAGGAACGCGATGACGGATAACTTTGCTCAAATCCTTCAACGACTACCCACATATGGCGCATCTGCATCCAACAGCCACTCTGGAGGCGCCAATCCCTTCAAGGTACAGGTAAACTTTGACATTCCTACATTTGAAGGAAAAATAGATGCAGATGCCGTAGACATATGGTTAAATTTGCTAGAAGGGCATTTCTCAGTCCATGACTTCTCTGACCGAGAAAAGATTATTTTTGCACTCCTCAAAGCTGCCCCCCATGTCAAAGACTGGTGGGAAACCTACCGTGAGCAAGAGGACGAAGGGGAACCCTCTCTGTTCTCGGCCACACCCACTTGGAATTCGTTCCGAGACGGCATCAAGGAACAATATTACCCCGTGGGGAGCTATGAAGACAAATACATCCAATGGACCACGCTGCGGCAACAAAAGGATCAAGATGTGCACGAATTGACGAATCTATTCCATACCCTGCGCACAAAGTTGGGTATTAAAGATTCAGAGAAACATTTGGTGCTCAAGTACCTCGGCTGTCTGCACAAACACATTCAGGAGGAAATGGAGTTCCTCGACATTACATCACTTGACACGGCATATCGCTATGCCACCAAGATCGAGCAGAAATTTAAGCAGAAGAAGCGAGACTTTGGATCTGCAAATCCAAAAGGTGCCCCCGAACCGAAGAACAAGGAGCAAGGCCAAAGCAAAAACACCACGAATCCAAAGAAGGACACAGGGAAGTGGTGTGAATTTCATAACAGCCCCACTCACAGCACAAGTGAGTGTCGGGCCAAACAGTCTTTGGTGGCCGAACTAAAAGCACCCAAATCAGATGCATTTTCTGATCCTGAGTTAGAACCAGACAAAGGCAATGACAAAGGGAAGCAGATCATCGATGCGGATCCTAGTGCCATTGTTGCCACCACCAAGATCCAGAAGGAGGGTCCAGAGGATCCAGAGGAGGGGGAGCACCTCTTCCAGTCGCAGATGTGGGTGAAGGGTTCTCCGCTGCAGTTTCTCGTCGATAGCGGAAGCCAAAAGAACCTCATTTCAGCAGACGTCGTGAAGCGGCTCGGCCTACCAACCATAGCACACCCGCAGCCGTATACCATCGGATGGCTCCACCCAGGGAGAGATCTCCGCATCCGCCAGCAGTGCCGACTTCCATACAGTATCAAGCCATTCACGGATGAGGTATTGTGTGATGTTGCTCCTCTTGATGTAGCTGGTGTATTATTGGGCCAACCATACTTGTGGAGGTGACATGTTGTGTATGAGTCTAGGCCTCGTGCTGTTATTATTACTTTGGGAAATAACTTGTACAGGATACCGGAGGTAGTACCGCCTCCTGCCATCTCTTTGACTACTGCAAAACAACGCAGTAAGATTGTTTCCCAAACCAGGAAATTCATTTTCCTTACGACTCACTCATAGGGAAAGAAGAATATTGTGGCCACAACCCTGAAACAGGGCTCCCTTGCACGGCTGCAGCAAATGGACAAAGTCAGGGAGGAATACGATGACAATTTCTCCTCACTCATAGAGGTTCCTCCACACTATCAGGACAAGCACTCCATTGATTTGACTCCCAACGCACCACTGCCTGATGTTGCCATACATCCTGCAACTACACATACAGAATCCAAACATGTACTATCTGAGGTTGATAAAGAAATCAAATTTACTAAATGCATCCAGCATGTCCACCCGCAGGTCCATGACATCTTCAACACATCTAATACTCAGTTCAACAGAATTTGCCTCATCTCATGGAGGATCTCAACGCAATGGGGACCATTGCTTCATAAGGAGGGAGGAATGATCCAGGTGGATATCGGTGGCCACCCACCTATTCCATTTGGACCGGCACCATCAATTCTTGCAGATTTTCACATTCAGCACAACTTACTATTTTTAGCAGGTTTTCGGGTCCTCCACTCTCGGAGCCGTTTTGGGGGCTTAATGATCTAGGTGGATATTGGTGGCCACCCACCTATTCCATTTGAACCCCCATCTTCAGTTCTTTCAATTTTCAAGTTGCAACAAAACTTACTATTTTTAGCAGTTTTTCGGGTCCCGAACTTCCGGAGCCGTTTTGAGGCCCTAAACGACGTTTTTTGGGCATCGTTTTACCAGCAAATTTAATCATCAAATTCATCCCGAAAGTTGTGGTCCTCGGACAGAGCTTTCTAATGATGTATCATGTGCGTCAAATGGAGATAGTAGGCCAAAGTTATGCCCCCGAGAAGTTGAACCACCAATTTACCCAAATGGGCGCCCACAGTTTTGGCACCTCATCTCCTACGGTTAGGTTTTTGGACGTTTCGGATTCTACAATGTTTCTCAACAATAAATAGGCCCTCGAGCCTCATTGTAACACAGTTCAGAGGCCTGTAGCCACCACATCTCTTCTCAGAGATTCGCTACCAGCACCCTAGCTATTGTATTTCCATTATGTCTGTAAGCATATTTCTGTTATTTGATATCAATGAAATGACGCATTATTTCCGCTGCATCTCTATGTTTATGGTTATTTCTGTATTCTGTTGCGTTCCTGCATAAATCCGGATCAGTTACACTTCCATACATATGCGTGAGCATCCTTGAAGAGGGTTGGCCAATAGTAGCCAATGTGCATTATTTTGTGAGCAAGGGTATCGCCTGCAAAATTTCCTCTGGCTGGCCCATCATGCAATTCGATCAGGACGTTCTGTGCTTCATCGTGTTCTAGGCAGCGTAGTAGAACTCCATCGTAATTTTTCTTGAAAATTTTTCCTTGTATTAATTGGTAAGATGCAGGCTTCAGCCTTATTGCGCATTTCTGCCGAGCAGTCAAAACAGGATCCATTACACCGTGGGCCAAATATTTCAAAATGTCGGAGTACCAAGAAAGGTTTCTCTGTTGGGGTGTGTGGTCAATCTGATACATGTCGATCTCTTGTTCCCAGAATTATTCTTCAACCCCATGCGAGTTTGTAGCCTCCGCAGCCATTTGGTAGAGTCCTTTCCCTTTGACAGTATGTGCCGGCTTGAACTCTAGGTCATACTCTTGGAGACATGCCATCCAGTTTCCTCGTCTCTCGCCCAACTCTTGCTGCACGAAAAGTGAGCGAACAGCTAGGTGGCGAATGAAGACTGTGACACGGTTTTTCAAGATGTATGGCCGAAAATGCTTGACCGCTTTGTATACTGTGTAGGCCTGGTTGTCAATCTCGGGGTAATTCAGTTCAATGCCTTGCAACCCAGTACTCATGAATGATATGGGTCGTTCATCATTGTTAGTGGCTTTCTGTGTGAGGAAAGCTGCAAGCGATGAATCCGAGGCAAAGGTGTACAAGATGAAACCTATGCTGAAGTCTGGACTTTGGAGAGATGGTGCTTCTGCAATGGCCTACTTGATTTTATTGAAAGCTTCCTTCTCAGGTGGATTCCATTTGAAACTCATATTCTTCTTAATCATCCCCTGCAAAGGCCTAACTATTTGGGCAAAATCTAATATGAATTTCTGCACAAAGTTGATTTTCCCAAGGAAGGATTGCATGGCCCTTTTGCTACTAGGAGGTGGGATCTGGGCGATGGCCTTCGCTCACTCAGGATCTACAACTATACCATTCCTGGTTATGATATGGCCCAGCAAATTCCCCTCTGACACAGCGAAGACACTTTTCTTTGGGTTGAGTGAGATCCCATACTTCCTACATCTTTCGAAAATTTACCTCAGGTGACGCAAGTGGTCGCCTCGGTGTTTCGAAAACACGATGACTTCGTCCAAACATACTACCACGCTTTGTCCTATTATACCTCGGAAAGCTACATCCATGGCCCGTTGGAAAGTTTCCCCAGCATTTATCAATCTGAAGGGCATACGCCTGAAAGTGAAAGTTCCCCACTTAGTCCGAAACGTAGTTTTTAATTTGTCGGGTTCAGCTACTAGCACTTGGTTATGCCCGGAAAAACCATCCAACAAGGAGAAAATCTCCGATCCGGATACGGCTTGCAATATCTGTTCCATAGGGGGAAACAGGTAGTTATCTTTGTCTGAGGCCCTGTTCAGATTTCGAAAATCCATGCACAAAAGGATCTCACTAGATGTTTTCCGTACCGGAACCAGACTTGATACCCAAGTGGAGTGTTGAAACTTGAAGATGATGCGCGCATCCAGAAGCTTCTTAAGTTCTTTCTGAATCATTGGTTCTAGTGTAGGATTCACTTTTCTTAGCTTTTTCTAGAAAGGCTTCACTCCTTCCTTTATGGGGATCACATGCTGAATAATTTGAGTGTCATAAGTACACAGTTCATCATATGTCCAAGCAAAAACATCTCGGTATTTCCGAAATAGTTGGGTGAAAGCTTGATTCTCCTTATCGGAACAATCCTTCCCGTGGTTGACGAACTTCGGGTCCTCATCTGTTCCTAAGTTTACCTGTCGATGTGCCAGAGTGGAACTTTGTATTTTAGTATTGGGGGGGCCACGGAAACGGCTCTGCAGATCAAACAATTTTTCCAGCGACACTATTCCCTTGGGCATGGGATTTTCCTTACGTTTCTCTTGTTCTTCCTGCAAGGCTTGATCATGGTCTCCTTATTCTATCACCGCGTCTTTGAACACCTCGGTGCTGAGCATGAATTCAAGTATCTATTGGTCATCATCAAAGACGCGTAAATTAGTGATTTTATTTGGCACAGATGGTTTATACACTATTTCAATACAAAAACCATCGCTCAGAGGGGTGAACCTAGCATTAGCGTTAGCCAAAGTATCAGTTGCCGCATTATGCATTCTAAGAATAGATTTAATACCAAATGCATCGAAAGCAGAAATTAGACGCCATACCTCTTGTTGGTAAGCTTTTAAGTGCGGAGACAAGAAATGGATGGTATTGCATACCTAACGAGTGATGATCTTGGAATCTCTCATAACCTTTAAGAATCTCATCTTTAGGTCCAATGCCTTTTTGAGTCCGAGGACTAAGGCCTCATATTCGACGGTATTGTTGGTGCACTGAAATTCTAGCCGGCATGAGATCAAAAACTTGTTCTTTTGGGGGTCCAACAGGATGCGACCCACGCCGACTACGTCATGCATCTTGAAACCATCATAATACAAGGTCCACACATCAGCTTCTGGTTTTTCCAGATTCGTGGGTTGGGGAGAGATTTATTCTGGTTTATGATGGGAATATTTTGGTCTTTAGTGACGAGCATTAGCTCTGATTGGACTTCTGGGCTTAATGGGGACTGAGGGGGGTGGTAACATACGAAGATGGCCTCTAAGAAACAAATGCCAAGCTCTTCTTGGGCAAAGCTAACAGGTTCATTGGTAGCGTCCAAGTTAGTCACAGTATGTTTCATATGAGGTTCACTCTCAACTCTGATTGGTTGTTTCGACCTTTGTAGGGAAGCCACAGGTGGGACCAATCGATAGCGAAGTATCCTTGTAGCTTGTTGGACCAGTCCCTGCTTAGCAAGAGACTGTAGGCTTCCGGGATGTCTACGACTACTATGTCTATACACTGGTGGACTCTGGAGTTAGAGGATAGGCGGATGATGACATTATTTAGCTCACCTACAGCAGGCACTTGCGACCTGTGAAGCTGAATGATCCTAGCATTAGTTTTCTCCGGGTGAATGTTTAATTTTTTACAAACAGATAGGGGCATGACATTTGTGGATGCGCCGGAGTCAACCAAGAAGTTGTGGACGTTGAAGTTAAAGATTTCAAAAGACAGGAGAAAGGGGGGAGTTGATCCCCTAGAGTTCGTATTTACGGCGTTCACAATAGATTGAAGGCTTGGACTAGCTTGGGCAAATGTGTTTCTCAAAGGTTTGGTTGTTGAGGCGTTGGCGAAGGCTTTGATAATAAGCTCTCGTTGGTTTGTGATGCAAGCGAGCTCATAAAGGGAGATGTTGGCTCTATTTTTCTTCATATCCTCAACAATGTTGTAACCAGAGTCAGAGTGTAGACTAGTCTCGGTGGGGGTTTTGGGCGACCCTACCAGCGGTTTTCTCTTTTGGTTTACTCAGGTGTTGCTAGGAGTTAACTTCTCAGGAATAACCGCTTGGTGCTCATTCCCTGGTGGTAAGATTTTCCTTAAGAAGGCCCTCTTCTTCTCTTTGAAGGACTGTTCAGGAACCGGTCCTTTGCTTCTTAGGCTATAGTTTCGCGCGGGCTTGGCTTTAGGATCATCTGCCATGTTAATGTCAATGATGGTATGGGAGTTTTCCCCGCGGATCACATCGAACGCCAGGATAGCAGACCCTGGTTCTTCATCTGGGGGCAGATCTTCTTCATTATCGGAGACATCATCTTCGCCTGCGTCCCCTGGGGTTTGGTCATCTAGGAGTTTATTAACTACCGCAGTCATGTTGCCAATCCATTGGGGCATGTCTTTTTTGAGTGGGCGGCCTGGTGGAAAGAAAAAAAATTATATTTTCCGATTTCTTCCACATTAAGAACAGCGTTCGCGTTTGATGGAGGTTGGCTAGTTGTGGGGGGATTTTTTCTGAAAAAGGGCTTTTGCATCTTGGTGCCAGTAGCAGACTCAATGCCCTTTCTCTGTAGATCAGAGAATTCATTGTTTAATAACTTAAGGGTCTTTGCTATACCTTCGAAGTCAAAAGTATCTTTGTCCTTTTCCCTGGTTTTGAGCGTGGAAGACTGATTCTTCTTCAAGGTGGGTTTGTGATCGTCTCGACCTTCATGGTCGATGACCCCTATGGAAAGCATGTCCTTTTCTATGGCAAGGGAAGTGGTGTAGTTTTCTGCAAGGGTAGCCCTAGCCTCACGTTTTACAAATACGGCAATGTCTATGGGAAGAGCCTTCGTGTAGTAGTCTATGGTGATGGAGTCATCCAATGCCAAGTTGGGGAGGAATTTGTTCAATATGGTGGCAAAACGCTGATTAAAATCTCTGACCTTCTCTTTCTTTTGGCATTTAATGGTACTTAACTCTGTGAGGAGCATGGAGGGGGTCTTATCCTCCAAAAACTTTTGTAATAAAATGCGACGGAATTGGTCACATGACGTTATGGAGGCACTTGGAAGAGAGCGATACCAGGTGGCCTCTTTGTTCTCCAGGGTGTGGGGAAAGAGACGGCCGGCGACATCGTCTGTTTGAACTCTCATAATTTGCAGTGAAAGGTAGAAGTTGCTTATGTGGTCTTCGTCCAGTGTGCCTTTCTCAGGGTCAAACTTGGAAAGGTGCTTTTCAGGGTGTCTAGGCATGTCATGGAGGGGGCCCAGGAGGTCTAATGGAGATTGAGCCATCTAGGCAAGCAGTTGCACCCGCCTGGAATGTTCGTGGTGCCTGATTTCAGATTCAGATTCACTTCCCACACCTGATGCAGATGCTTCCCCTTCATGGTGAGAGTGCTTGTCTTAACGTCCCTTGCGGTTTTCCATATTTCTAAGGTATCTACAATTATAGATAGGGGGCCTATTTTGGTTTTGATGGCGGTGGGCGAAATGGCGACCTTGGTCATGGCCTCTATCTCCCTGACCTCTATTCCCTTGGCCTCTATTTCCCTCGCCTCCTCCCGATGGATGGTGGACCTGGTTGTTGTTATTTTGGGTCTGATCGAGCTGAGGGCCATGATGGGGTTCATCTACGTCGGGATCTTCCTCTTCTACTCCTTGGGGCTCTAAAATAGGCTCATTGTTCTCAACACCCATTGCAAGGTCTTCAACCATCAAATTTATCAACTAGGGCAACGAATTTACCAGGGCACCGTTGCGAGGGAGGTTGGCAGTAGGGGTCCTAGTATGGGTCAGAAAACTCATGACTAGAGTGAATTGAAAATATCTGATGAGGTTGCAGGCAACCGGGTGCAGAACTCTTAACTAGTCCCTGGTAACCTCATAATAAGGATTTTCCTCCCCTTGGACATCTTCGAAAGGGGGAGGACTAGTGTCATCATGTATGGCCTCCCCTTGGGGAGTTTGTGATAGAATATTACTCGTGTGCTGGGAGGCTGCCATCAGGCCCTCCTTCTAGCGCCAATTCTATTGACGGGAAAATTTGTCTGGCCAACAGCTGGGGATCTACCCGATAAAAAGTCCCAACTAGACTCTAAACCATTTGGAATAGAAATCCTATCCGGGGTGTGGGTCCGGCTACCGCTTAATTATCATTTCCTTGGGTCTCAATAGGATTCAATGGACCTGCGAACACACGCTTATTCAGATGATATAAGACACATGATTGATGAATTAAATGAACATATAACACTATGCATAGCAAGCTGGATTTTAAAGCATGGGGCCAAAGGAAATGTTGTCAACAACATATCATTAGGGTCATGATTGTACGCTATTCTAACCATAGAAGAAACAATTCTTTATGGCAGAATACCCTTCACTTCCTTAAATGCTTTGGTGAAAATATAAATGCCAGTAAACAAAGTTATTAACATTCATTGAGAAAGTGGAATAAACTTAGCACCATTAACACATTTTAGAAAACCATAATGCATAAATAATGTAATTGGAGACACAGTTTCATCAATCAAAAGATGTTAGAAACTGAAAAAAAAATACTCATAGTGTTTACACATCAAACCACATCAGATCCAAAAGGAATTTAACAAGTATATGTATTCATATTCAAAAATGTGTAGTCCCTCTATACAATGCTTTATAACTCTTTGAGTCCCCCAAACAAAAGATCCTTACAATCTTCCCGAAGGAAATTTTTATAAACCAAAATTTTCCCTTTGGGCTACCAGACTCTTTGCTTTCCTGACTGTTGGACTTCCTTGCAATCTGAATGGAGGATGCGACTTGCGACTCAATTGGACAGTGCGACCTTTAACCTATTGCCATATGATCACGAGAATGTGTGTGTGATCACGAGGTCAAGGGCATCAACTTGTTGCTCTCTGAGAAAGTTATGCCATGTGCGATAATCTGTAGCTACTGTGGAGATTAAGGGAACTTCTTCCCTTAACCAGTGCAGGCACTCCAAGGCATTGGGAATCAGAGTCTATCTTTTGAGTGTGACCTGGTTGGCTAAAGAGGCTAGTTTAGTGTAGATCCAAACTGGTGTAACGATCAATTTTCCCAAGTTCTCTTGCGATGCTGCAAGATCAAGAGTAGTAGCGGCTTGTCTGATAGGTTGCAGAAATGTTTGAATCCCCTGATCCACATATCCCCATGTCTTTTCCTCGCTCAATGCACCCATATATGGAATGTGGTGTAGTTCATGCATTGATTCTATGCCACTAATCAAATGCTCGTATGTGGCCATTACCTTTTCTAGGTCTTTGGATAGCTTTTCCTTGGACTGCATTTTAATACGAATCTGGACCTTGGCATCCTGGGTGTGAATCCAGCCTTTCTTGGGAATGTTTTCTGGAGCCTGTGGGTACCGACCTATCCATTCTATCATTCTGTCCAATGCGACGGAGGCCTCCTTCAGTTTCTCTCTCCTCTGTTTTGTCTCTACTTGGGCTCTTAGTAAGGGGGCGACTATTTTTTTTATAGTGAACATCTCCCCATAAACCTGCCTCATGGTGACCTCCAGTACCTCCAAATCTCTTCGGACGGTGAGCGGTACTTTGTTAACAGGATAAATTTTGTCTTGAAGCTGTTGTATTTCCTCCTTTAACGTTGTCTTTTCTTGCTCTGCCCTTACCTCCCTTTGTTCAGATTCTTGTAAATTATTTTGTAGGGAAAGGATCTCTCTACTCATTCAGCTCACATTTTCCTCTGTGGAAGTGGCAAAAGCAGTGCCAGCCAATGCTATCATCACTGGGTTGGTCCTAGTATCTAGGACTATATCTTTCTCTGTCGTGGCTCTGATTGGGGCGAAAGGGTTTCGTGCCAGACATCTCCTTTTCTCCTGTCGGATCTTGAAGGAGAATTGATCATAAGTGAGCCTTATAAGGTTAAATACCTCTTCTTCCTATCCTTCATAAGAGTTTGGCTCAGAGAGTGCAAAACACGTACTGAATACAGGCACTTCGATGGGCTGCAACTCAGTTTGTAATTCTATGACTTGAAAAGATGTCTCGATGTTCTTTGATCTTTGATCTTCCTCTTCTTTTCTTTTCCTTTCTTCCTCTTATTTATGAAGCCACTCCACTTCTGCCTTTTCTTGTTCTACTTTCCACCTGTGCTCTGCTTCTGCCTGTTCCTGTTTTTCTTTCCGCCTACGCTCTGCTTCTGCTTTTTCCTATTCTGCTTTCCGCTTGCGCTCTGCTTCTATCGCTGCTTCCTGTTCTTCCTTTTTCTTGCGTTCGGCCTCCACCTAATCTAATTATTTTTTTAGTTGTCGTTCCGCCTCAGCCTCTGCCTCCTGTTCTTCCTTTATTTTCTGGGCCTCTTCTGCCTACTTCTTCTTTTTCGCTAACTTCAGGTTCTTTTTACACTTTTCTTCATCTTCTTTTGCCTTTTTTTCAGCTTCCCGCTGGGCTTTTGCTCCTTGCGCTTTATGCTGGGTAGTAGTGTTGTGACCCATGTTGGTTCGAGGTTTCTTGGCCTGAAAAGAAGAGGTGCCCCCTAATTCGCAGATTCTTTCCTCCAGCATGTGATCATCAGAATCTTCCTAATTGGACCATGCCCCTGGGGCATGTTCCCTATCCGCGTTATACCAGTTTCTTTTCTCATCCTCATATGGGTGTTCAGTATGTTGGTAGCTCCATTTGAACTTAGCCCATATATAGTGATCAGGGACTATCCTCTCCTGGTCATATGTCTGGTGATCCAATGGCCCCAAGTGGAAACCTCTCATTTATTCTGCTTCTCCCTCCACCTCTCTGAAATCCTTAACCGTGTAGGCACTAATGGTGAGCAGCAACGTAGGCCATGGCTTCTTCTTACCTTTCGTCAAGACTTTAGAGAAACCGGAAGTCATCTGATAACAAACTTCCTGAAAAAGCATCTTATCCGTAACAAATCAGGGCATGGCATGGGGAGTCTTGAATGAACCACAGACTCAAATAAAGGTATATTCTATGAGTGGGAACCAATGTTCCACCTTGCCTAACATCTCCATGGCTCGCCAGGACATGCATGGAGTATCTTGACCAAACAATTTCCTTTAAAGTGGCGGAATGAAGAGTTGTGAGATTGACTCTATATCTTGCTTATACCTAGAGTCCCAAAATACCTTTGTTTCTATGTGAACTGGGCGCGCCTACTCCAGGTCCCAGTTGTGTGCCCATCCCTCAAAGTGGCACCGGGAACAAACGACATTCAATAAGTAGGAAGCCATGTAAAATTTAGAGGAATATCCCTCCTCTGGTGCTAGTGCTAAGGATATGTTTGTCTGGAGAGACGCCATCAGCATGTTGGCCCAGTTGAAACGAGTTCCGTGCACAGTGACATAGTTCATCAGGGATACCCAAGTGCCACTGAAAGTGGTGGCATCGGGACGACCGTATATCCTACAGAGCATTGCTGCCACCAACTTATATACCTTCCTGAGGCCTGCCACTAGATATTCCTGATCCTTCTTGACTTTGAACTTTTCGGGTTCCTCCCACCACCCCCTCAGGGTATCTGCTATGGCGACTTCATGGGTGGTGGCCCATTCTTTTGTGAAATTATGTTCTCGTTCTGGCAGCGCGTAGTAAAACTCAACATCCGAGCCTTTTAAAGTTGCAAATCCTTTACCCTCATAGTCCTGAATTACCCATTTTTTGGGGTCGGTGTTTGTATGATCCACTCAATGACATTTGCGCATGGGAATATAGAAGGGTGGGTGCCTGCATAATGGAGCTTCGACCTTTTAACTTGTATATATAGTTGTCGGTCAGGGAGGTCCTCTAGGAATTCTGGCCGTGCGAATTCCTGGTATACTTCATACCAACTCATGCTATCCCCTTTGGAAAATGTACACGAGGTATCCCTGTAGATCGGAGGTGGGGACATTGGTATATCCATTTCTATGTCTTCTATTTCTGGGCTCTTGTTTTTCTTGCGGGCCGCCAGAGGTCCCATGTCGCTCGAGTCTGAAGAGATAGGGACACACTCTAAGTCTACTTCGAATTCACCTGTCATGTTCATAAAAGAATCCCAGGATAAGAAAGATGCCATAATGATAAAATCCTAGGTACAGTTTATTAACTCTCCCCAACTAAAAACACAGGAAAGGGAAAGTTAGCGACTTGCGACTGGGTCGCTGGGTCGCAAGGGTCACAAGGTTTAAGCTTTCAGAAGGCAAAAACCTTGTGACCTCGCGACTTTGCGACCAGGTCGTGAGGTCGTTGGGTTGCAAATGTTTGGCAGTTCGAGGAGGGTGCGATTCTACGAATTGCGATTGGGTCGCTGGGTCGCAAGGGTTGTATACATCAGTATGGAGTGCAGCTGTGACATGGCGACACAGTGACCGGGGTCGCCGGGTCACACGAGTCACAAAGTCGCAAAGGTCGGAAGTCGCATTAGGGCTGGTCGGGGTTTTTAGCGAGCGACGCGGTCCTTTGCAATATTTCAATAAATTTCCTTTCAACTTTAAACAATGCAGGACTAAGTGGGCAATCAAAAACGTGGAGGGGAAGAAATTTTAGGAGAAAAAAAAATATCGAGGCTGGATGAATTGTGATTACAGGGTTGTGCAAGGAGGAGTGTTTGGATAGTTAGGGCATCTCAAGTCCTAGAGGATCAAAAGGAGGAATGGTGGATGGCTTAAGATGTCTAAGGTAGAAGGAACAAGGCAACAAAAACAAAAAACGGAAACAGCAGGAGGAAACGACAACTTACTCGGGAAAATCGTGCTCCAGTTGGCCTGTCAGAAGCGTTTTTCGCTCTCCGTCACATGAAAAAAATGAGACCTAGCGACCCTCCTATTTATAAAAGGGTCGCGTGTGCAAGCCATTAATGAGGTCGATAGGTCACAATGTCCCATGTTTTAAGAGAGGCGCGACCTCATGATCTAGAGGGTCGTGGGGTCTCAATTTTGAAAAATCTAAGAGATCTGCGACTTAGCAACTTAGCGACCCGAGAGGTCGTGGGGTCGCTAGGTCGTAGATTTGGGGAAAAAGAACCATTTTGTGACTTAGCGACTCTTAACTTTTCCTAAGAAAGACTAACTACTGATTTTGACTTAGCTTTTTTTTTATGCTCAGGGGATCCCAAAAATTTTAGAGGGTGAATTTTTTTGGGGGTGTTGTAGAGGCTACAACAAATGGCGATTCACTAGTATGGCCCAGAATCTCTACTGATGATTTACTTTTGTGGGGGGGGGGGGAGGGGCCTTAGCAGGCTGTTCCTTTCACCCTTAGGTTTCCATGATCTTGCCTTTTGTACCTTGCGAGGTTGCTTTGCCTGCTTGCCTGTTTAGGTTCTGGTTGACCGAGTTTTACTTTTGGTATCCGGACCAGAAGGGTTGGAGCACATCATGGATTTGTAGGATCCGGTATGATTTTTTCATCCTCATTGTGTTGCTCTGCTACCTGCGAACCTCGTGGTCCTGGCGGAGTCACTGCCTAGGAGTCACGGACGTTGCTCCGTTGCCAACGAGCTTGGTCAGTACCCAGGCGGAGTCATCGTATCACCTCTCTATGCAGGAAGCCTTTCTCAATCCTTTACCCTTTATTGGTGTGCTACTGCACTTATTTTAAATGTGCCCAAGGCACTTATTTAGATGTGCTCATGGCACTTATTTGAGAGAAGTAATTTTTCCTGGGCGGATGAGGGATCCCGACTTATTTTACTTGCAAGAGACGTTGCTCCTGGTCTATATGAGGACTTTGGGTTTTCCCAGATATCCTTGTGTCACCTGAAGTTAGCCCTGTTCCCTTCCAGTCCAGTCGCCTTTTTAACCAACTTTATTTTCACAGACACCCTTTCAAGCTTGCTAGGTGAGCCATCTGCACTTAGTAGCTCAGAATAGATCATGTATTACCTTTGGGTGTCAGTCACAGACAAGCTCCTGCCATCTTTTTTTATTTTCAGGAGAGACTTATCATCAGCACAGATCCTAGTGTAGTATGCCAATTTGCATGACTTCTACAATGCCTTCCACTTTATTGAAGTTCTTAGAAGGACGCCTACAAAACAAAAACTAAAATAGAAAACAATAAAATATGGTACAAGGGTGGGGACGGCCCTCTTAGGGCTATTAAGTGAAGTAATGCTTGAGGTCATGCCCATTTATCGGGAGGACCTCGATTCTTCCCTCTAGAGTTTGCAGTCTGAAAGTGTGGGGACCTAGCTTCTCTTTAATCTGGAATGGACCTGTCCAAAGGGCTTGGAATTTTGCATGTTTCCCTTTCTCTTCGTGAGATTTATCCCATTTAAGAACGAGGTCTCCTACTTCGAAAATTTTACTCCCAACGGACTTTTTATCAAACCATCTCTTAATCCAACTTTGGTGGATGGCGAATTTTTCCCGGGTTTTTTTCCTTTCCTCCTCTAATTTCAGTAATGTGTTGATTCAGGCCTGCAAGGTGGGGCATGGGGTGCCATGGATTTCTTGGGACAAATAGAGGGCATGGAGAGATACGTGGGGAGGATGGACGACCTCTTTTCCATATGTAAGAAAATATGGGGAGGTGCCAAGCGAAGATTTGGGTGTGACCCGGTCAGCCCAAAGGGCGTTATGGAGGGTGTTATGCCAGTTTCGCTGGTGGGATAGCAGAGTCTTTTTGATGATGCCGATAAGGTTTTTATTAGTCGACTCGGCTAACCCATTTCCTTGGGGGTAATAATTTGCAGAGTGTTTAAGTACAATACCATTTTCCAAAGAAAAATCATACAACTTGAAAGACGAAAAATAAGATGCATTTTCAAAAACAAGTGAGGTTGGAACGCCAAACCTAGTTATGATAGAATAAGTGACAAACTCTATTACCTCTTGATCATTGATTTGGCGTAATGGTATCGCTTCAACCCACTTGGTGAAGTAGTCGGTAGCGGTGAGGATATATTGGTGTTGCTTGGAGAAGTGCGGTAGGATTTCTCCAATCACGTCCAACCCCCATTGTTGAAAAGGTTCCTCAACTGCCACTGACTGTAATGGAGCGGCTGGTCGTGTTTCCCAATTGGCGAATTTCTGACATTAGATACACTTCCGGACATATGCATGAGCATCCTTGAAGAGGGTTGGCCAATAGTAGCCAGCGCGCATTATTTTGTGGGCAGTGGTATCACCTGCAAAATGTCCTCCGGCTGGCCCATCGTGCAGTTCAGTCAGGACGCTTTGTGCTTCATTGTGCTCTAGGTGGCGTAGTAGACCTCCATCGTAATGTTTCTTGAAAATTTTTCCTTGTATTAATAGGTAGGATGCAGTCTTCAGCCTTATTGCGCGTTTCTGCCGAGTAGTCAAAATAGGATCCATTACATCGTGGGCCAAATATTTCAAAATGTCGGAGTACCAAGAAAGGTTTCTCTGCTGGGGTGCGTGGTCAATCTGATACATGTCGATCTCTTGTTCCCAGCATTCTTCTTCAACCCCATGCGAGTTTGCAGCCTCCGCGGCCATTTGGCAGAGTCCTTGCCCTTTGTCAGTATGTGTTGGTTTGAACTCTAGGTCATACTCTTGGAGACATGCCATCCACTTTCCTCGTCTCTTGCCCAACTCTTGCTACACGAAAAGTGAGCGGACAGCTTCGTGGGGAACGAATACTGTGACATGATTTTTCAAGATGTATGGCCGGAAATGCTTGACCGCTTTGTATACTACGTAGGCCTACTTGTCAATCTCGGGGTAATTTAGTTCAACGCCTTGCAACCCAATACTCATGAATGATATGGGTCGTTCATCATTGTTAACGTATTTCTATGTGAGGAGAGCTGCAAGTGATGAATCCGAGGCAAAGTTGTACAAGATGAAACCTTTGCTGAGGCCTGGACTTTGGAGAGATGGTGCTTCTGCAATGGCCTGCTTGATTTTATTGAAAGCTTCCTTCTCAGGTGGATTCCATTTGAAACTCGCATTCTTTTTAATCATCCCCTACAAAGGAATAACTATTTGGGCAAAATCTGATATGAATTTCCGCACAAAGTTTATTTTCCCAAGGAAGGATTGCATGGCCCTTTTGCTACTAGGAGGTGGGATTTGGGCGATGACCTTCGCTCGCTCAGGATCTACAACTATACCATTCTTGGTTATGATATGGCCCAGCAAATTCCCCTCTGACATAGTGAAGACACTTTTCTTCAGGTTGAGTGAGATCCTATACTTCCTGCATCTTTCGAAAATCTGCCTGAGGTGACGTAAGCGGTCACCTCAATGTTTCAAAAACATGGTGTTGTCGTCCAAATATACTACCACGCTTTGTCCTATTAGACCTTGGAAAGCTACGTCCATGGCCCATTGGAAAGTTGCCCCAACATTTATCAATCTGAAGGGCATATGCCTGAAAGCGAAAGTTCCCCACTTAGTCCGGAACGTAGTTTCTAATCTGTCGAGTTCAGCTACTAGCACTTGGTTATACCCAAAAAAACCATCCAACAAGGACAACATCTCCTATCCAGATACGGATTGGAATATCTATTCCATAGGGGGAACAGGGTAGTTATCTTTGTTTGAGGCCCTGTTCATATTTTGAAAATACGCGCACAAATGGATCTCACTAGATTTTTTCCATACCGGAACCAGATTTGATACCCAAGTGGAGTGCTGAACTTTGAAGATGATGCTCACATCCAGAAGCTTCTTAAGTTCTTTCTGAATCATTGGTTCTAGTTTAGGATGCACTTATTTTAGCTTTTGTTGGAAAGGCTTCACTCCTTCCTTTATAGGGATCACACAATGAATAATTCAAGTGTCATAAGTACGCAATTCATCATACGTCCAAGCAAAAATGTCTCAGTATTTCCGGAATAGTTGGGTGAAAGCTTTACTTCTCCTTATCGGAACAATCCTTCTCGAGGTTGACGAACTTCGGGTCCTCATCTATTCCTAAGTTTACCTGTCGATGTGCCAGAGTGGAACTTTGTATTTTACTATTGGGGGGGCCGCGAAAACGGCTCTGCAGATCAAACAATTTTTCCAATGACACTATTCCCTTGGGCATGGGATTTTTCTTGCGTTTCTCTTGTTCTTCCTGCAAGGCTTGATCATGGTCTCCTTCTTCTATCACCGCGTCTTTGAACACCTCAGTGCTGAGCATGAATTCAATTATCTATTGGTCATCATCAAGGACATGTAAATTAGTGATGTTATCTGGCACAGATGGTTTATACACTATTTCAATAGAAAAACCATCCCTCAGAGGGGTGAACCTAGCAGCAGCGTTAGCCAGAGTATCAGTTGCCGCATTATGCATTCTAAGCACAGATTTAATACCAAACGCATCGAAAGAAGAAATTAGTCGCCATACCTCTTTTTGGTAAGCTTTTAAGTGCAGAGACAAGCAATGGATGGTATTGCGTACCTGACGAGAGATGATCTCGAAATCTCTTATAACCTTTAAGCATCTCACCTTTAGGTCCAACGCCTTTTTGAGTCAGAGGAATAAGGCCTCATATTCGGCGATATTGTTGGTGCACTGAAATTCTAGCCGGCATGAGATCAAAAACTTGTTCTTTTGGGGGTCCAACAAGATGCAGCACGCGCCAGCTTCGTCATGCATCTTGGAATTGTCATAATACAAGGTTCACACATCACCTTCTGGTTGTTTTGGAGCCATGGGTTGGGGAGAGATTTCAATCTAGTTTATGATGGGAACATCTTGGTCTTTAGTGACGAGCGTTAGCTCTGATTGGACTTCTGGGCTTACTGGGGACTGAGGGGGGTGGTAACATCTGAAGATGGCCTCTAAGAAACACATGTCAAGCTCTTCTTGGGCAAAGCTTATAGGTTCATTGGTAGCGTCCAAGTCAGTCACAGTATGTTTCATATAAGGTTCACTCTCAACTCTGATTTGGTTGTTTCAACCTTTGTAGGGAAGCCACAGGTGGGACCAATCGGTAGCAAAGTATCCTTGTAGCTTGCTGGACCAGTCCCTGCTTAGCAAGAGACCGTAGGCTTCCGAGATGTCTACGACTACTATGTCTATACACTGGTGGACTCTAGAGTCAGAGGATAGGTGGATGATGACATTATTTATCTCACCTATGGCAGGCACTTGCGACCTATCAAGCTGAATGATCCTAGCATCATTTTTCTCCGGGCGAATGTTTAAATTTTTACAAACAGGCAAGGGCATGAAATTTGTGGATGCGCCGGAGTTAACCAGGCAGTTATGGACGTTGAAGTTAAATATTTCAAAATACAGGAGAAAAGCGGGAGTTGATCCCCTAGAGTTCGCATTTACGGCGTTCACAATAGATTGGAGGTTTGGACTAGCTTGGGAAAATGTGTTGCTCACAGGTTTGGTTGTTGAGGCATTGGCGAAGGCTTTGAGAATAAGCTCTCGTTGGTTTTTGATGTGAGCGAGCTCATAAAGGGAGATGTTGGATCTAGTTTTCTTCATATCCTCAACAATGTTGTAACCAGAGTCAGAGTGTGGACTAGTCTTGGTGGGGTTTTGGGCGACGCTACCAACGGTTTTCTCTTTTGGTTTACTCGGGTGTTGCTAGGGGTGGACTTCTCAGGAATAACCGCTTGGTGCTCATTCCCTGGGGGTAAGATTTTCCTTAAGAAGGCCCTCTTCTTCTCTTCGAATGACTATTTGGGAACCAGTCCTTTGCTTCTTAGGCTATAGTTTCATGTGGGCTTGGATTTAGGATCGTCTACCACATTAATGTCAGTGATGGTATGGGTGTTTTCCCCGCAGATCACATCGAACGCCAGGATGGAAGACCCTTGTTCTTCATCTGGGGGCAAAACTTCTTCATTATCGAAGACATCATCTTCGCCTGCGTCCCCTCGGGTTTGGTCATCTAGGAGTTGATTAACTACCACAGTCATGCTGACAATCCATTGGGGGCATGTATTCTCTGAGTGGGTGGCCTGGGGGAAAGAACAAAAATTATCTTTTCCGATTTCTTCCACATTAATAATAGCGTTCGCATTTGATGGAGGTCGGCCGGTTGTTGGGGGATTTTTTCAGAAAAAGGGCTTCTGTGTCTTGGTGCCAGTAGCAGACTCAATTCCATTTCTCTTTAGATCATAGACTTAATTGGTTAATAACTTAAGGGTCTTTGCTATACCTTCGAAGTCAAAATTATATTTGTCCTTTTCTCGGGTTTTGAGCGTGGAAGACTGATTCTTCTTCGAGGTGGGTTTGTGATTGTCTCAACCTTCATGGTCGATGACCCCTATGGAAAGCATGTCCTTTTCTACGGAAAGGGAAGTGGCGTAGTTTGCTGCAAGGGTAGCCCTAGCCTCACGTTTTACGAATACGGCGATGTTTCTAGGAAGAGCCTTCGTGTAGTAGTCTATGGTGATGGAGTCATCCAATGCCAAGTTGGGGGGGAATTTGTTCAATATGGTGGCAAAACGGTGATTAAAATCTTTTACCTTCTCTTTCTTTTGGCACTTGAGTGTACTCAACTTCGTGAGGAGCATGGAGGGGGTCTTCTCCTCCGAAAACTTCTGTAAGAAAGTGCGACGGAATTGATCCCATGAAGTTATGGAAGCACTTGGGAGAGAGCGATACTAGGTGGCCACTTTGTTCTCAAGGGTATGGGGAAAAAGATGGCAGGCGACATCATATGTTTGGAATCTCATTATTTGCAGTGAAAGGTAGAAGTTGCTTATGTGGTTTTCGACCAGCGTGCCTTTCTCAGGGTCAAACTTGGGAAGGTGTTTTTCAGGGTGTATAGGCATGTCATGGAGGGGGGCTAGGAGATCTAATGGAGATTGAGCCATCCAAGAAAGTGGTTGCACCCGCCTGGCATGTTCGTGGTGCCTGATTTCTGATTCAGATTCACTTCCCGCACCCGACGCGGATGCTTCCCCTTCATGGTGAGAGTGCTCGTCTTGACGTCCCTCGCAGTTTGCCATATTTCTAAGGTATCTCCACCAGGTATAGGGCTCATTTTGTTTTTTATGGTGGTGGGGAGGCATAAAACCTTGCCACAAATTTATCTCCCTACCTTTATTTCCTACCCATTTCCCCTCACCTCCTCCCAATGGATGGTGGACTGCTGTTGTTATTTGTCCTGGCTGCCAGAGGTCAGGAACTATTTCATCTCCATGACGGATCTGATTCTACTCCTTGGTGGGCTCAAAGAGTCTACACCCCCAAACAAACACATTGCGAGGTCTTCACATCAAATGTGAATAAATCAAAAGAATCACTGCAATGCTACAGAGGTTGGCGTTAGGGGTCCAAAGATAATAAAATCATAGCGATCAGAGTGAATGAGTAATCTTCGATGAGGCTATGCAACCGAGTTAATGTAACTCTTAACCGGTCCCTGGTAACCTCATAATAAGTAGCTTCCTCCCCTTGGAAATCTTCCAAAGGGGGAGGATCAGTGTCATCGTGTATGGAAAGATTCCATCACATGATTCCACCTGTTATGGGAAGACTCCACTCCCTCGTTCTCATGATTCACATTAACTGTTATGAAACAGCTAGTCATGTTGAGCGTGCCTGGCTCTTTACCAGAGATTTCCTGTACAAACTGAATAAACCATAGCTGTGTCTGTTCCACCAAAAACCCATGTTGTGCTTAACTTGAAAAATCAGAGACCAGATTTCAGAGGGGATCCTATCCGGTTTGTGGTATTGGATGGGGGGCTGAGAAATCAATGCAGGCTGACACATAACGCTGAAGGCAGTTTCCAAAACTGGCCCTTTCGGACCCACCCCTCGGCATTAACCTTCAGAAGGTGAAGGGGGACCGAAAAATATCATGAGTCGTCGGATGAGTGATAGGGAGCGTAGATGAGGGAAGATAGCGAAAATTAATGGTGGAGTTAGCGAGAGAAATGGTAGAGCTTAAAGTGGGGCCTGTGGCACTAACAAATAGCAGAATGGTTAACACTGCAAAGAGTGGGACAAAGGCAGTGGATGGGCTTAGGTGACATGGCAAGGAGGTGGGCCCACTCGCAAATCGCAAATTGGCATTCTTGTTATGAGCAGCGGGGAGGTAAGTTTTAAAACTTGTGAAGTGCGAAGTGCGATGAGCAGGGGTGACATGAAAGGAGGTGGGCCCACCTGTAGATCACAAATTGGAATTTTTGTTATGAGCAACGTGGAGGTAAGTGTTAAAACTTGCGAAGTGCGAAGTGCAATGAGCGGAGGTGATGTGGGAAGGATAAAATTTCCTCAGACGCAAATTAGTATTTCTATGAGAGAATGTATGTAAGTGTTAAAACTGCTGTTTAAGCAGAGAGCAGAGGACATGGCAAGGAGGTGGGCCCACTTGCAGATCGCAAATTGATGACTTGCAGACAATGGAGGTATGATAGGTAATCATGAAGTGCGATGAGCGGAGGTGATGTGGCAAGGAGGTGGGACCCAAATTATATCACAAATCATAGATGGGGAATGTTTATATATGAGAAAGTGGGAGTAAAGGTTATGGTTAGCGAAGTGCGATGTGTGATGGTGGAAAGGCAACGTGGCATGGCGAAGGTTGGTGATGCGAAAAGGTAATTGGTAAGAGCTCTTTCTTCTTTTGACTGCGGGGTGTCTGCCTGACTTGCACTTGGAGTGTTTGGCTTTCACTTTAGCCATTCCTGCTCTTCATTTTCTTAGCTTCCCATGTTGCCTTATCACTTCTAGAAACCACAAGCCAACAAGTTGAATAAAAGGATAATGGAAAAATGGTGTAGAAACTGAAATAGGTGGGTTATATGATGGTGGACTAAAAGTGTCCACAAAATACCATGACTCACTAGTAATCATTAATATGTTCAAGGTGGAAACTGATGAAGAAATTGTAGGAAAAGGTGTTGTCTAGATCAAAATAGGCTCAACATGATCTGTAAGTGGAGGATTATAAGGAGGTACTAGACCTTCAGTGAAAGGGTCCTTAGGAAAAAAAGACTCTAGGTCAGTATGTAATTATTCATAATTTTAAACTGGAGAATGACTCCCCTGAGTGGAAAGATAATCTAATTCATTTGGAAATTCCTCCACAAAAAGTGGAGGAAGACCCTGTAGTCATCCAGAATGACAATGAGGTCCAGAGGAAGCCACAGTGAATGATATATATTTTACAAAATATTTATTAAGTGATGTTCTTCTATAATCTCGGTAACAAATATCACACACCTAAAAAATTAAAAACTCTATAAGATCTACACCAAATCAAACTTTGTATGATAGTCTCAACTATTTGGTGATGGAACCTAGTATCGAAGGACTATAATAGAAAGTTTTTCAAAATGAGACAGTTATGATTTCTCCTAGACTTTTCTCAAACCTCGGTAAGAATGCACCAAGCACTCTCGTGAAGATGAGTACCCTCCCAAAAAACCAAATACAGATTAGGTTTGTATGTCTAGGTACCAGGGACGCCCACCCCAGTCACCTTGTGTACATCCCTAGGAATAAGACATCTAATCTTTACCTAAAATCAAAGACACCACCTGGGGGGGTCATGGTTGTAGACAATATCTTGTGTGGTAATATATATGAGTCCCTGACTTGGCTCCGTAATCCCCGAAAGGATACCTAGTACACAGAATACCCATTGAAATATAATCGAAAGGCAGGCTACCTTCTCTCACACTTTGATGTTGTCTCACGCTTAAATCCCTAGTTAGAGGAACAATCCCAGTTGATGTGAGTGCGATAGGATTTTCACTCTTTAATGACACTAGTTTAGGTTTGCAGTCTTGGGGAGTTAACTTACACAGCCTATCCCAAGACTCTAACCTAAGCTAATGTGTGTTTTCCTATGAAAAAAGAGTTTTTAATTACTTTTATTACAAGTTTGATTTTAAAGGAACTTTACTAATGTCTTTGGAAGGGTGTTGACAAATGAAGCTTGTGAGACCTGACTCAAACCATGTAGGAAATACGTTTTTCAATTAAATTCAACAAGAAACAGATTCTATAAGGAGAGAGTAAAAATTCCTTTGCCAAAAAAAAAAAATCCTAATGCAGCTTCTAACATTACAGGACACATACAAACATTCAAACTCAAATAAAAATCTTACTTTCAAATTGAAAAAAAACACACACACACACACCAAATTGACAAAAAGTAATTTTTTTCCTTTTCCTTTTCCAATGATGCAACTCAGTTATCTTTTTGAAAGAAAACTGCGTGGATGCAACTAGAAGAATCAAATATTCATGTAGAAAAAACCTTGGGACTAAAAAACAATAAAATCTCTTACAATACAATCCAAAGATAGGGTAAAAATACAAAGATTTTAAGACACGAACGTAGATTTATAGATAAATTAGAGAACTAAAACTAGGCTTAACACACTGTAAACAAGGGTAACATGCACTATAATTCGTTGGAATTCACCAAATGGGTATGTTACATTGGCTTTTCTTAAGAAAGAAGGAAATCCAGGCCAAAACATAAACTTGGATTAGTTAAACCAACATGCAAACATATAAATGACAAGAATTCAAGGCTGACAAGACCAAACAAGAGAAGAGATTCAGGATCTAGGAGGTGAAAACAAAATCGGGAATCAAAAATGTTCCCCAACGGAGGTGCCAATTCTGGTATAGGAATTTTAGCTCGGATTGAAAAAATATAAAACCCTCTCATGTTTTCCCGGAACCTGAGGCAGGCGAATCAAGGGATTTTCCAAGCTATGACCTGACTCATTCAAAAATGTAATCATTTAGCTAGAATTGAAAATGAAAAGGTAAGGAGTCACTTGATGGTTATTTTCATGTATATTAAACTAGAGCAGTAAGTGTGGTTGAGAAGGTATCTAAACTAGCTCCAAAGATCAAACCTACACATGAGAAAGAAAAAAACATAACCCTTATCGCATATAGACTTTAATCGGCTCAAAACAGTAGATGAACTACCATACATCATTGAATATACAAGAAATATACCATCTTCCAAGTTATTATTAAGAAAATATATGATTCGTGAATAATAGACAACCATAAGGAAGGAACAACGGTAAAGGGGAGGCCGAAAATACTACCAATTCTTCATTCATTTCACTTTGGTAAAAATTCATTAGGGTGGAAGTCTCCTCTGCTTTATAGCTTTCTCCTGCTTTAGATGTTTATCCTTCTTTATCCACCCTTTTAGAGTCTACGTGAGTGATTGGTTGGGTTACTGTGAGTCAACTCTTGATTTTTTCTCGTGGCTACATGAAATTCAGGTAACATGGTCCTCATGAAGATATAGAGAATTCATTACTAAGGTAATGCATGTTACTGGACTATGGCCAACATTAACACTCTTTGTGTAGAAATTTTAATACAAATTATGTATTGCCTGGATTCTCCTGATCTAACAATTATATGCCACTGTTAAATATAGAATCGCTTCTACAAAAAAATATTTACAGAATTTAAAACACAATCGCCAATTGCAAACACATGAAGAAAGATAAATCACACATAACACATATATTTTTTTCCCGGGAAAGCATAAAGCTAAAAAACCACCTATCATATATTATGTATATATCATGGATCATGAAACAATCTCATACAAAACTCTAATCCAAGAGCTCTCAATATAATATACAATCGTCTCACACTGTCATACAAAAATTGGCAAATACATGCATCAATTTACTGCCTCCTGATAGTCTGCCTCCATTGCACAATCCCTACTGATCACAGTCCCTAAATGAATGAGATCCTGCTTTCCTTTACTACGCAATCCTCATTGGCATCTCCAATGTGTGTGTGGTTGCATGAGTTCACCCACTAATGTCACAACTAATAGTCAAACTATCTCTTTCACCTATCTCTCAACTGGGTCTCCACTAGATCTGACATGCATGTAGTTAACAGTAGTAAATCTTCAGTTGCATGTGAGACCATTGTTTGTGAATTAATTAAATAATTAATTCACTGATATCTCACTAGTGTATGTTTAGTTACAACTAGCACAACTGAGTTAAACTACTTTACAACTCACATAACTACACATCCAACTTTGTTACAACTTCGAATCACTCAATTAAAACTAAGTCCACTTTCATGTCCCACCAACCGACTACTCAACTCAAAATTCACTTAGCTAACTGATTTGACACTTCAGTTAACTATTTCCAAGTGCTCATTGAGAATATATTAATTTTTATTGTCCAACTATTATTAAGGGATAATAATAGTAGACATGCATCTATAAATAAACATGTGAACTATAAATAGACTTCGCACATACATCTAAAAATAGAACATCATCTATAAATATAGTTTTCTCACCATCTATAAATAGACTTCCGCTATAAATAGAATTTTCTCATCTATTCTAAAAATAGCCTGAGACTCAATCCTAGTGTAGGTGCTTAATTTTCACTAGGATCGTCAGCTTGTTGAATCTCAACACTCCCTCTCAACAAGAAATGGATTATCCTTCACCATGATCCTGTCTCTATGGTATTCGAATTTTCTCCTGGTGAGCACCTTCGTTAGAATATCTGCATCTTGATCTTCCGTAGGAATGTACTGAAGCAACATGATCTTCCACTGCACACAATATCTGATATGATGATACTGGATATTTATATGCTTAGATATATCATGAAACACATGATTAATCGAGATTTTAATGCAACTCTGATTATCACAATGAATCACTGTAGGATCTAAATGAGAACCGAACAAACCAACCAGGATCTTTCTCATCCAGATAGCCTCACATGCAGCTTGACTTGCTACCATGTATTTCACTTTTGCTGAACTAAGTGCCACAGATCTCTATTTCCTGTTGTACCAAGAAACAGTTGTAGATCCGATACTGAAGATCCCCCCTAATGTGCTCTTTCTGTCTGTTGGGTTGCCCACCCAATCTACATCCATGAAGCCATGCAACTTCACCTCATCCATTTGTCTGTACCACAAGCCATACTCAGATGTGCCCCCTAGGTATCTCATGACATGCTTGCCCGCCTTCCAAAAGAGCTTGGTAGGCTTAACCATCTCTTGAATAAGTTGGTTCATCGCATAGCATATGTCTAGTCTTATATTCACTAAATACATTAGCAAACCCACTAACTGTCGATAGAAAATAGCATCCACTACCTCTCTAGATGTAGTGTCCTCTTTCCTCCAATTTCTTGGAAGAGGAGTATCCATGGGTTTGTAGCCCTCCATGTGAAACTTACCCAGTATCTCCCTTGCATACTTGCCTTGATACACAAAAATTTCACCATCTCGCTGCCATTTTTCCAATCCAAGGAAATAATGAAGGAGGCCCATATCCTTCAACTTGAACTCCTTTACAAGGTCCTCCTTGCATGAGTGTATCAGCTTCTCATCACCAGTCAATATTAAATCATCAACATAAAGAAAAATGATTAAAATATTACCCTCCACCACAATTTGGTATAGGTTTGCATCCGCCTCACTCTTGGTGAAGCCAAGTCCGGTGAAATATATTTCAATCTGAGTGTACCAAGCACGGGGTGCTTGCTTAAGCCCATACAACACTCTTTTGAGTATGCACACATGCGACTCGCTACTGAAGATCTCAAATCATTCAGGCTACTTAATGTACACTTCTTCCTCAATGATCCCATTTAGAAACGCAGTCTTCACATCCATCTGATGAATGTGCCAACCCATCTATGCTAAGAGAGCAAGGATGGTCCTTATGGAAGAATATCATGCGACAAGTGCAAAGGTTTCTTCATAATCAATCCCCTCAATCTGTGAGAAGCCCCGGGCCACAAATCTAGCCTTGTATTTCTCAACACTCCCATCAGCAATTTACTTTTCCTTATAGATCCATCTTGAACCTACCATTGATTTATGAATTGGCCTTGGAACAATTTCCCAAGCATTGTTTCTGACAATGGAGTCACACTCCTCCACCATTGCATCTACCCATGTGGGCTCCTGCACTTCTTCCTGAAAGGAAGATGGCTCAGTCACAATACATTTGCTCATGAGAGACATGCATCTAGTAAATTGGTCAAGAGACTGTCTTTGTCTACATTGTGAAGTGGGGGCTCCTACATTTTGCGCAGCATCAAGTCTTAGCCTTTCAAGTTTTGTGGTACACCTTATGCCATTTCTGATTTTTGGCTCTGCGTGAGTGGACTCCTCCACTCCATGAACCTCCTCCTGTGGCTGATCCACATCTAGAGACTCATCTTTGGGAACCAACAGTTCCTCCTCTGCATGCAAGTCTAGCTCCCTCTCAAGCGACAACTGCATGGCTTTCCACTCATAAAATTTTATATCTCATCGCATAATAGTCATCTTACTGTTAGTAAAATACACACGATAATTATGGCGTGTTTCTATGTACCCCACAAATATCCCAACTTCAGCAGTCGGCTCCAACTTCTTCTTGACATTCTTGGTCACATGCACATAAACAGATGAGCCAAAAATCTTAAAGTGAGAGACATCTAGTTTCTTACCAGTGAAAGCCTCTTTAGGTGTACTCATGCTAAGTACTCTATGAGGACAACAATTTTTCACATAAACCACAGTGTTGCATGCTTCCGCCCACAAATGCATTGGTAGGCCCTGATCATGCAGCATCGCTCGTGCAGCACCCACGATCATTCTTTTCTTCCTCTCCCCAATCCCATTTTGTTGTGGGTTATGAGGCATTATGAGTTCTCTTCGAATTCCTTCTTTGATATAGAAGTATTTGAATTCATTAGAGATGTATTCTCCACCATTATCGCTCCTTGGAGCCTTCACTTGCTTCCCCGACTCTTCCTCCACTAATGCCTTAAACTCACAGAACTTTGAGAATGTTTGATCCTTCTTCTACATGAAGAAGGTCCAGCATTTATGAGAAATTTCATCAAGAAAAATAACATAATACATGTGTTTCGTTGTTGAAGCAACCGAGAATGGTCCACACATGTCTGTGTGAACTCTCTCCAAGATCACCGAAGCACGGTTCTCCTTTTCATGAAAGTTGGACTTTACATACTTCCCATGGTGAAACCCTTGCATTGATCTAACTAAGCAAGTGTTCCCATTGGAAGTCCAATAGATATTTGTTGCATGAATTTCAATGCTCCATGATTAATATGGCCCAATCCCTTGTCCCATAATTCGCCCTCATCCCGGCTCACCACTTTTTCTACCTTGCCCATCATGGTAGTGCAGCCATCTACCTCCAGCTTGTAGAGATTCTTAACTCGAATCCATATCCTCTTGGCTTGAGCCATTGTTTTATGTCACAGGAAAGATTTTCCATCGCTGAAAACAATGTCATAGCCTCTGTCCTCCAACATCGTGACTGAGACAGATTTTTTCTTTAGACCTGGAACATGCATAACATATTTCAATTGAAATGGTTTACCTGGATCCCTCTCAAACGTAATGGTACCAATGTTGTTCGCACTGTATCTTCCATCGTCGCCCATATCTATATGCATTTGGAGATCTTTCTCCTCCAAGTCACTGAAAATATCTTTATCTCTCGTCATGTGGAAGGAAGCACCACTATCAAGATACCACGCTGATCCCAATGTGATTGATACCAAGCATGAGATCAAATAGAAATAAAGTTCAAATTGTGAGGTAAGGGCCTCACCAGCTGCAGCTCCAACAACCTTCTTTTTCTTCTTCTTCTATGGGCAATTACTGGCGAGATGCCCATGTTCGTGAAAGTGAAAACACTTCACTTTGGAAAAATCCAGCTTCTTTCCTTTAGACTCAGATTTTGAATGGAATTTATTCCCCTTCCATTTCCTTGCCTTGGAAGCCAAAGCACAATCCTCTTCATCATCATGCTTTGATGAAGAGTCATCTCTGGTGTTCCGCCTGAACTCCTCCCGCAGTAGATCCAACCACAGTCGTTCCCAATCTGGCAGTTTTTCCCGTCCATTGACAGACTCTTCATAACTGTGCCAACTCTTAGGAAGTCCCGAGAGAGCCAAGCTCACCAAATCATCATCAACAACAGTGATTCTCACACTCCCAAGTTCATCCCGACATTGGAAAAACTTTTTGAGATACTTCAGAATATTGTAGCCCTTTTCCATCTTGATATTTCTAAGTTTATCCTTCAGCGCCAATTTCCTATGGTCATTGCTGCTTTGGAAAATATCCATCAAAGCCTTCCACATAGCATATGGAGTGGCTTTCCCATGAAGTCTTGAGACAATGTGGTCTTGTACACCTTCCAACAGAATCCTTCTTGTCTTTGCTACTTTCTTTTGCCATGCATCAAGTAATGCAACATCTGTCGAAGTGGGCTTAGGAACATCACTATCGATGAATTCCTTCAAGCCATTATCTTCAAGCACCGCCTCCATCTTGTCCTTCCAGGAAATGTAGTTCGAGCTGCCCTCGAGTGCATACTCTAGCTACAAGCCATTGAAATCCATTTCGATGTTTACTCAACTGTCGCACCAAGAAATGCTTGCAACAAATTTGAAGTGTTTCCACTAACAAACTTAGCTACTACTTCAAAATTGCAATCTTCTTTGCTCTGATACCATGTAGAAATTTTAATAAAAATTATGTATTTGACTGGATTCTCCTGATCTAACAATTATATGCCACTGTTAAATATAGAATTGCTTCTACAAAAAAAATCTTTGCGGAATTTAAAACATGATCGCCAATTGTAAACACATGAAGAAAGATCAATCACACATAACACAGATGTTTTTACCGGGAAAGCATAAAGCAAAACCCCACTATCATATATTATGTATATATCATGGATCATGAAAAAATCTCATACAAAACCCTAATCCAAGAGCTCTCAGTATAATATACAATCGTCTCATACTGTCATACAAAAATTGGCAAATACATGCGCCAATTTACTACCTCCTGACAGCCTACCTCCACTACACAATCCCTTCTTATCACAATCCCTGAATGAATGAGATCCTGCTTGCCTTGACTGCGCAATCCTCATTAGAATCTCCAATGTGTGTGTGATTGCATGAGTGCACCCACTAATGTCAGACCTGATAGTCAAATTGTCCCTCTCACCTATCTCTCAACTGGGTCTCCACTAGATCTGACATGCATGTAGTTAACAGTAGTAAATCTTCAGTTGCATGTGAGACCAGTACTTGTGAATTAATTAAATAATTAATTCACTGATCTCCCACTAGTGTATGTTCAGTTACAACTAGCAAAATTGAGTTTAACTCGCTTAACTGAGTTAAACTACTTTACAACTCACATAACTACACATCCAAATCTGTTACAATTTTGAATCACTCAGTTACAACTAAGTCCACTTGCATGTCCCACCAACCAACCACTCAACTTGAAATTCACTTAGCTAACTGATTTGACAATTTAGTTAACTATTTCCAAGTGCTCATTGAGAATAGATTAATGTTTATTGTCCAACTATTATTAAGGGATAATAATAGTCGACATGCATCTATAAATAGACTTCGCACATACATCTTAAAATAGAACATCATATATAAATAGAATTTGCTCACCATCTATAAATAGACTTCCACTATTAAAATAATTTTCTCATCCGTTCTAAAAATAGACTTACACCTAAAAATAGCCCGAGGCTCAATCCTAGTGTAGGTGCTTAATTTTCACCAGGATCATCATCTTGTTGAATCTCAACACTTTGTGTAGGTCTTGTATGATGTGTTACTATGTCAAAAAGACCTAAAACATGGGTGTATTCCGGTCACAAAGATGTTCTTCTCCTCTGAGCTTATGAGGAGCTATTTTCCTGTATAACAATAGGATGAAGTGATTATAGCAAAAAAATTGGATAAACTTAAGTAAAATTTAATTTAACAAATAGTTTTTGTCATATGATGGAAGTTGCTTAACAATGATAAGTTGATGGCACTTTCTGATGAATCATATGAAAAATTACAAGAAAGTGGTCTCAAATTTTTTAATAAGGATTGAGATATCAGTAAGGGTTTGTTTCGTGGTAAACACTTCAAATTGCAAGTTTGTGTATGTCTTTAATAGGAAAATATTATTATTTCTATAAACCCTATTAGTAAGAATAAATTCATCAATGCTATATTCGCTAAAAAATTGCAAGTACCAACAAATCATATCCAAGACACATTTGTTGAGGGTGAGAATGTTCATTTATTTTAAGATTTAGACACTAATTATGGATAAATATGTTTTGCATTTTAATTTCCATGATATATATATATATATATATATATATATATATATATTATATATATATATATATATATATATATATATATATATATATATATATATATGAATTAATGGCATTTTTTTCTTGGATATCATTCAATGGGCTCATATAATTATTATTAATGTGCAAAATAAGTTTAAGAACATTGGTACAAGAATAATAAAATCACATCGCAAGATTTTTCTCTTACAAAATAAGGTGGTTTCAAGTGGCCATATGAAGAATTCTTTGGAAGGAAACTAATTCTAGTACCTGCTGACACATCATATGAATATTCCAATGTTGAATTAGAAGAAGAGCATACAAAATCACATGAAGAAAATCCCTAGAAAGGGTATAAAAAGAAAGAACATTCGAATCTACATAAATCAAAGGAACAACATGTTGAAAATTCAAATACCAAAGAACTAATAGCTAATTTTTTCATATATCACCACTCATACAACCCTAAGAGACAACAATCATCGAGGAAAAATCATGACCGTCAACAAACTTATAATGGACTAACATGTTTCTACAAAGCATTCGGTGTATAGGTGCATGGAGGACTAAAAGTAATACATGGAGAAGAGTGAAACAATATTAATGTTGAACCAAAGGGACAACTAAAATCAAGATCAAAGTGGTAATAACATATTGGACCCCCAGTCCACATTTGACTTGGATAGATGGATTTTCATGTTTAATTAACTACATTTCCTAGTGAATCATATTATTTGGCTTCCACTAATGTTTTAAGGACAAGGCATATGAATGAAAATGGAATTTAATGTACCTAAGCAAGATAATATGTGATTCATCAAGAGGTACCTAAAGGGGATAATAGGTATTTAAAGGAAAAAAATATAATAATGAGGGTTAGTTGGCATGCACCCCTAAGAATAATCATGAGAAAATATATATACACATGAGTATCTTTGTATGGAAATATAATGGAAATTGATCATTATACTATGAAAAAAACATAACATGTTGAGCCACTCCTTCTGTAAGGAGTATTATATATTGTTACCCTACCTTAAGGGTTATCTATATCTTCTTATATTTACTATTTTATGGATGTATTTTGGTATTTATAAAGTTAAGGAAATTTTTGAAGTTAAAGGCTTACCTTTCATGTTTTATCTTTTATTTAATAAAATTTACTACATTTTCAAAATAAAAATGAAACTTACATGAATTAATGACAATAACAAATTTAACATTAGTGAAATAAAAATATCAATAATTATGCTTATATTATTGAAAATTATATTTTACCTATTTCACAATTCTATTAACCTATTTTCTTATTTCAAATTTTATTCACCTAACTTAACTCATCCCTCTTAATTACCCTTATCTCTATCTTCTTATATTTTCTATTTTATGGATGTATTTTGGTACTTATAAAGTTAAAAAAATTTAAGTTAAAGGTTTTCCTTTCATGTTTTATCTTTTATTTAATCAAATTTACTACATTTTCAAAATAAAAATGATAGTTACTTGAATTAATGATAATAACAAATTTAACAATAGTGAAGTAATAATATCAATAATTATGCTCATAATATTGAAAATACAAGTTCATTACAAAAAAATACATATAAGTGTAATGAGGTAATAGTAAACGTATTCATTACACAAAACTAAGTAGCTCACTCCTCCCTTTCCCTTTATTGAGTCCCTGCCCTTTTTCCAATTAATAAAGGAATGTCCTCCTACCGCTTCAATAACTCCCCTGTTACCTCTTCCCTTTATATTTTACCTCTTTCACAATTCTATTAACCTAATTTCCCATTTCAACTTGTATTCACCTAACTTTGACTCATCCCTCTTAATTTCAAGCGCCCTTCCCTCTTAATTTAAAATACCCTTTTCATGGAAATTTTATCCTTGTGTTCCCTTTTTAATTGTATTCATCCTCCCTTAATATGTGCCTCTTAATGTTACCTAACTCAACCTATCCATGCAACTTTTGTTTAATTAACAATATTTTAGAATATGCATATGAGCCACTCTTAATTTTGAAACTTTGATAGAGTGGTTAGTCTAATGGATAATGCTTATCCATCTTAAGTTACATTGAAATGTCTTAATTAATCCAAACATAATTAAAGGGTAGTTAGTATCACATGTACAAAGTATATATTAACATATACAAAATAGTTTACACATACCTTAACACTTGTACAACTATGAGTTACAATATTTTTTTTCCTTTCATCAATATAAACCATTTAAATTTCCTTTATAACTTCATACAAAATCTTATTTATATTTTTTTCCCTTATTTTTAACCACGCACCCTAACTCCCTCACGTAATGGGCACTCTACAAACTAAAATATTGCACCAACATCAAAACATTTAGAGACCATAGCATCCTAACTCCTTGCTCTTAAAAATATCAAAACCTTTAGTCACTATAGAGTACTTTATATATATATATATATATATATATATATATATATATATATAACTGCTAATACTTAATATTATTAAAGATATACAAAGTTTAATAACTTTTCAAATTAACTATTAAAATTTGTTAATAATTTAGATTCACTAAAACCATTAATTCTTAACTAGATTCACTAAAACCATTAAGTTTTAATATACATATGTTACCTACTAGTTTATGTATTAAATATAACCATTTTAATTCTTACTATAAAGATTTTAATTAACAATTTATGTATTACATATAAATGGTTTTAATTACAACTATTTTAATTCTTAATATATAAAGATGTTATCTAACCGTTTATGTATTAAATATAAATGGTTATATTAATGGTTTTAATTACAACTATTTTAATTCTTAATATAGAGATTTTAATTAATTTTTAATATAAAGATATTATCTAATTACAACTATTTTAATTTTTAATATAGAGATTTTAATTTTTAATATAAAGATGTTATCTAATAGTTTATGTATTAAATAAAAAAGATTATATTTATGGTTTTAATTTTTAGCTATTATAAACTTTGAAAATTATATATAAATATTAACCATTATTAACTTATATATATATATATATATATATATATATATATATATATTGGTAATGCATTATCATCATCAACAACATGTTAAAATAATCTACTTAACACCCTTAAATTTCCTTATCTAAATATATTTCATAATATAACATTTATCATCTTCATATTCTCAAAAAAAAAATCTCCTGGATATTAATCAACCCTCGCTATGCCTTAATATATTACTGCTAACACCTTATTTGAAAGTGAAAAAATGACATTATTATTGTAAATGATTAATATAAATTTATTAATGAATAAAAATGTGTATCTTTCTTTTACTAAGTTGTGTGAGTTTTGAGATGACTGCAGCTTAACCTTTGGTTTGATAAACTATGCCTCGGGGTCATCTAAGCCATCAAAATCACATGAGGATCGACCACACCAACCATTAACATGGTTTGATATTTTCCCATAAAATTTTGAACTAGTAACCTTCACATTACGAAATTCCTTAACAATACGCCCCATTACCATATATTCTACACCCCATGAACTTAATAAATCAAGATATCAAACATAAAAAAAATAAATAAATAAATAAAATAAAATTAAAAATTAAAAAAAAAAAAAATTAAAAAAAAAAAAAAAAAAACTTGTAACCCAACCTTTATTACATATTTTCATGTAAAAAATCAAATTCCTAAAAATAAAATAAAAATATTATACAAGTTTTCTTTTTATATATTTACTTATTAAACTAATTTATCATTTAAAAATGATAAAAGAAAAAGCCTAAAGACAAAATGTAAAATTATTATTATATTATTCAAGGAAAAAAACAAATAATTAATAATTTTAAAAATGATTTAAATTATGAATGATAATTTCATATTCATAAAGTACAATCTTTTTAAAAGAAAACCAGAATAATCGAGTACACTCTTTTAAAAGAAAAAGAAAATAAAAGAAAATAAATATATACATATGAAGAGTAAGAATTATATATATATAGTTGTGAGAGTTAGTTGACTTTGAATAGTTAAAGTAGCTTTATTATTTAGAGAAACAATGATAAAATATTTTAAATATTTTTAAAATAATTCTAATATAATTAATTGATAAAACACTTTAAAATATTTTTAAAATAATTCTAATATATTAAAATTAATAAAAAAATACAATTTTCACAAAATTGTATTTTGTTCGTATTTTTCAAAATTATCTCAACCAAACAAAAATTAACAATCTAAATATTCAAGTTTAAGTGAGGTTAAAATTTAAAGTCAAACTATCCACCATTATAATTTCTAACCTAGTGTGAACACAAGCCACAAATAAATAAATAACTTAAACTTATAACTTAACTAGAATCATAACTTAAAAAGGGATGAAACATCACAAAATACATCAAAAATGTGAATCTCTATCTAAAAATCATCTATCCTCTAAACGAACTACATTATCATAACGAGCAAACATATCCTTTTACAAAAATTAAACACAAATAAAAGAAAACAAACCAACTTTCAACCGCACAAATTAAACACAATATCTCATTTAACTTAATTTTGAATCCTTTCGCATGGCACAACAAATCACCCCTTTGTTTTAATAATCACAAGCCGATATATATGTAGTCTTTTTGCTGTACTTTGTCAATGAAGAGTTCAATTGAATTTGTTATAAAGTTTATTTCCTCTAATTTTGTAGCTTTTTTATAATTCATTTTTACCGTGAGCTTGCAACGATTTTTTGCGAGATCATCCCTTTGAAATTACGAACATTTACTACAAAGACACAAGTGGCATATATATAAAGAAACATAGTCTTTGTGTAATACAATGATTACTCAGAGCCTTTAGGATAACTTTGTTGCTGTAAAATTAAAATTCCAAATATAATATTCGAACCTTTTCATTTCCCCTTGTTTTGTGCATTTGGATTACATTCCGTCCAATTTCTTGAATTTGTAACCACCTACAAGCTTAGATTTTATTAGATCCCACAATTATTTATTAATTACATTGTTTATAATTTTTTTTTAAATATAACATTTTGAAGTTACCAAATTTTGAAAAATCATAGTTTCGTTATACAAAATTTAAATAAAGAATATTTTTTCGAAGTGTACAAGATGGATAGGACTTTCAAACAAATGTTCACTTGTCTAGTTTCAATGCAGACTTGGTATTATGCATAGTCAAATAAGGAACAATCTGATTGTTACCTCAGAAATTTAAGATTGTCCATTTTCATAATTGCATGCGGAAAAATTAGATTTTAATTGTGTAATTTATAAAAAAAAATTATAATTATAGGTAGTTTTTTGTAAAAGGTGCTAGCATAGATTCATCTTAAGCACAGATCTAACATGAATTAAGAGGCATCAAATTTCTTTAGGTACAAACTTATTTTAGAGTGAAAAAAAAACAATATATAATTTTTCATTATTTAAATTGTATTCTTGAATGATATATATTTTTAAGTATATGTTAATATTAATTCATATTAAAATAATTTATTCATAATTTACATTGGATATTTTATTATATGCAATATTAAAATATTTTCCTTTAATATTTATTTCTATATATAGATATATATGAAGTTGATATTCATATAAGTTGGTTAACAGAGATCTTCAAATAATTTATTTAAATAACTTGTTAAAATATATTTGAAAAGTATAAGGTTTAAACATCTTACTCACATATGTTTTTTACTTCTAATTACTTTACATGAAATTATATTAGGTCATATATATTTTTATTTTTATTTTTGGGAAAGGAAAACGATATTTAAATTGGTTAAATATATTTATTTAGAAACAATAAATAAACAAATTATTTATTTATTATTTCAAGAATGTGGTTAAGGAATAATAAATAAATAATTATTGGTTTAATCATTTCTGGGTGATTTAGTCAAATTTGACAATAACTATTAACTAAATAATTATTCAATTAATTATTCCTAGAGAAAAATCAAATAAATATTTGTTTATATAATTATTTCTCATGATTGGGTCAAATGTGACAAGGAATATTTATTAAATAATTATTTAGTAATTATTCCTCATGAGGTTTCTAGTTTTAATGATCCAGGTGGATATTGGTGGTCACCTGCCTATTCCACTTGGGGCCCCACCATTGTCTCTTTCAGTTTTTTTTTCCACAACTTACTATTTTTAGCAGTTTTTCGAGTCCTAAACTTTCGGAGCCATTTTGAAGCCCCAAATGGAGATAGTATGCAGAAGTTACATCCCTAGGAAGTTGAAACACCAATTTACCCAAACAGGGCGCATAGTTTTGGTGCTTCATCTCCTAGGGTTAGGTTTTTGGACATTTATAATTCTCCATTGTTTTTCCATAATAAATAGGCCCTCGAGCCTCATTGTAATACAGTTCATAGGTCTGTAGTCGCGACATCTCTTCTCAGAGATTTTCTACCAGCACCCTAGCTATTTAATTTCCATCATGTTTGTAAGCATATTTCTATGACTTGATATCAATGAAATGAAGCCTTATTTCGATTGTATTTCTATGTTTATGATTATTTTTGTATTTTAGTGCATTCCTGCATAAATCTAGATCAGTGATATCAGAGTGGTCTGCTTTTTCTCGATCCTTCTTTGCATGTCCCCAACGAGATCGGGGTATAAGGAGTTAGGGCTCGATCTGGTGGAACTTTTGTAAGATCAACCTAGCAAACCCCAACGGACGCTCATGGGGGACGAAAAGAAAGATGAGGGAGTAGGAGATCCTATCAAAATATTGCTCGAGGAGGCCCTCGAAAAACAAAGGAATGCAATGATGGATAACTTTTCCCATATCCTTCAACGACTGCCCACCGGCGGTGCATCTGCATCCAACAGCCACTCTGGAAGCGCGACTCCCTTTAAGGTACAAGTAAACTTTGACATTCCCATATTTGAGGGTCAAATAGATGCAGATGTCGTAGATAGATGGTTGAATCTATTAGAAGGATATTTCTCAGTTCATGATTTTTTCGACCGGGAGAAGATTATTTTTGTACTCCTCAAAGCTACCTCCCATGTCAAGGACTGGTGGGAAACCTACTGTGAGAAAACAGACGAGACAGAACCCTCTCTGTTCTCAGCCATACCCACTTCGAATTCTTTCCGATATGCCATCAAGGAACAATACTATCCCGTGGAGAGCTATGAGGACAAGTACATACAATGGACCACGTTGCGGCAACAAAGGGATCAAGATGTGCATGAGCTAACGAATTTGTTCCATACCCTGCGCACAAAGTTGGGTATCAAAGATTCAGAGAAACATTTGGTGCTAAAGTATCGCGGTTGTCTGCACAGATACATTTAGGAGGAAATGGAGTTCCTTGACATCTCCTAGGTTGGTACAGCGTCCCAGTATGCTGCCAAGATTGAGCAGAAATTCAAACAGAAGAAGCGAGACTTTGAATCTGCGAATCAAAAGCAAGGGAAAGGTGCCCCCAAACCGCAGAACAAAGGACAAATCCAAGGCATGGCAACCCAAGACAACCTGCCAAAGACACAAGCAAAGAACAACACCACGAAGCCAAAGAAGGACACGGGAAAGTGGTGTGAGTTCCATAAGAGCTCCACTCACAACACAAGTGAGTGTTGAGCCAAGCAGTCGCTGGTGGCCGAGATGAGGGTTTTTGAATCAAATGCATGCTCCAACTTTGAATCAAAACCTGACAAGGTGAATGACAAAGGGAAGTAGATTATTAATGCGGAGCCCAACACCACTGTTGCCACTACGAAGATCTAGAAGGAGGAACTAGAAGATCCAGAGGAGGTAGAGCGTCTCTTCCACTCCCAGATGTGGGTAAAGGGTTCCCCGCTACGGTTCATTGTCGACAATGGGAGCCAAAAGAACCTCATTTCAGTAGATATCGTGAAGCGGTTGGGCTTGCCAACCACAGCGCACCCACAACCATACACCATCGGGTGGCTTCACCAAGGACGGGATCTCCGATTCAGCCAGCAGTGCCGCCTTCCCTATAGCATCAAGCCCTTCACGGATGAGGTATTGTGTGAAATTGCCCCTATTGATGTTTCTAATGTATTATTAGTCCAACCATACTTGTGGAAGAAACATGTTGTGTATGAGTCTCGACCCCGCGTTGTTATTGTTACTTTTGGAAATAAATTGTACAGGATACCAGAGCTACCACCGCCTCCCACTATCTCTTTGGTTACTGCAAAACAATGCAGTAAGCTCATTTCCCAAAGTAGGAAATTTGTTTTCCTGATGATCCACCACCAGGGCAAGAAGAATATTGTGGCCACGACCTCCAGCCATGGCTCCTCTACACGAAAACAACAAATGGACAAGGTTGTGGAGGAGTATGGAAACATCTTCACCTCACCCACAGGGGTGCCTCTACATTGTCAGGTCAAGCACCCCATTGACTTGACCCTAGGTGCGCCGCTACCCAATGGACTGATCTATAGGTGCTCTGTTCTAGAGAATGATGAAATCAAGAGGTAGATTTAGGCGCTGCTGCAGGAAGGTCACATCCGGCCAAGTTCATCACCCTATGGGAGCCCGATCGTGTTGGTACAGAAGAAGGATGGGACTTGGAGACTCTGTATTGATTATCGGGCACTGAACAAGATCACTGTCCGGAATAGGTACCGAATCCCACGGATTGATGACCTTCTGGACCAACTCAAAGGGGAAAATTATTTCAGCAAGATCGACTTGAAGTATGGGTATCACCAGGTACCAATCGAACCCTCTGATGTGTGGAAGACTTCCTTCAAAGCTAAGGAGGGCCTTTTCGAATGGCTCGTCATGCCTTTCGGATTGAAAAATGCTCCCACAACCTTCATGAGGTTGATGGATGACATCTTGCGTCCATTCACCAACTCATTTGTAGTGGTATACTTGGATGACATTATTATCTTCAGTCAGACTTGGGAAGAGCACCTCCACCACATTCGAGAAGTCCTCCAAACATTGTGGCAACACAAATTGTGTGCCAATTTGGAGAAGTGCACTTTTGGCATGACCCGGGTTCAATATCTGGGATACATTATTGATGAAAGGGGGGTGCATGTGGATCCAGCCAAGATCCAAGTCATTCGGGATTGGCCAACCCCAACCACCCTAACAGAGCTTCGCAGCTTTCTGGGTCTTGCTAATTTCTACCGCAAGCTCGTGTTGGGATTATCTCATATCACTTGGCCCTTGAGTCAAGTCACTAAAGGAGGAGCGAAAGCAAAATTTTGTTGGTCGGAATCTCAATAGAAGGCGTTCGTAGAATTGAAACATCACCTCTATTCTGCCCCAGTGTTCACATTACCAGACTTGCAACAACCATTTGAGATTGAGACAGATGCCTTTGACTATGCTATTGGGGCAGTTCTTACTCAACAGGGGCATCCAATGGAATATCACAGTGAGACATTGTTTGACACAGTTCGAAAGTATCCCACTTATGATAAAGAAATGTATTCCATTGTGCAGGCTTGTCGACAACGGAAGCATTACATTTTGGGGAAGGAGACAATCATCCACACAGATCACCGACCCCTGCGGTTCATGCAGACACAAGGGAAGTTGTAGAACAATCGCCATCAGAAGTGGTCCACATATCTGCAACAATTTCATTTGAACATCAAGCACAAGAAGGGTAGCACCAATAATGTTGCAGATTGCCTCAACCGACCACCGATCGTGGCCATAAATACCGTTCTCAACTCTTGTGGGCATGAGACTTTTGATTGGCCGCTTCTCTACAAGAGCGATCCAGAATTCAACTCCACATACAAGGCACTCTTGGGGGGTATGCAAGTTCCAAATTTTCACCTCCAAGATGCACTATTATGTCACCTGGGACACCTTTGTGTTCCTTCAAGTGAGTGTGCCAAGATGATATGGGAAGTGCACTACAGTCGAGTCGCTGGGCATTTTGGGGTCACGAAAACAGTGGTAGTACTACAGAAGTATTTCTATTGGCCGAACCTTCGACAAGATGTCAGGAAGTACATTAGATCCTGCACTGCTTGTGCCATTGCCAAACTGACCATCAAGAAGCAAGGGCTCTATACTCCACTACCTACCCCTAGTCGACCTTGGCAATCCATATCCATGGATTACATGTCAGGACTTCCTTCTACTAAGCATGGAAACGACTATGTTTTCGTGGTCATCGACAGATTCTCAAAGATGGCCATTATGGCGGCCTGCAAGAAGAATATCACAGCAAAAGCCAATGCTAAACTCTTCTTTGAACGAGTGTGGGTGCAATTTGGGATCCCACAGTCTATCATATCAGATCGTGACAGTAGGTTCCTCAACACATTTTGGTCCAGCCTCTGGTCAATGTTGGACACCAAGCTCACCAAGTCCACAGCTTTCCATCCCCAAACTAATGGCCAGACAGAGGTCGTCAACAGGATGATTGTACACATTCTACGCATGTACAATTCAAAGCATCCACGCACATGGGATGAGAGCCTTCCCTATGTACAACACAGTTATAACCAGGCTCTCCACAGCTCAACCGGCCACAGCCCCTTTCAGGTGGGCTTGGGATTCCAGCTACTATGTCCCATTGACGTAGCCATGCCATTTGCAGCTACTTAGGCTGATTCGACTCATGTCCAGTCTGAAGCTGACAAAGAAAACAACTTCATCAAGCACATTCAGCACATCCGCCAATAGGTTCATGACATATTGGAGAGAGCCAATGCTGAGTACAAGCAACGACATGATCACCATCGGGTGCCACACAACTTCCAGGTGGGTGAAAAAGTGTGGCTACATTTGCAGAAGGAATGCCTCACTGGACCCCACCATAAGATTCGCCCGCTCCAATATGGGCCATACACCATCACCAAGGCTATAGGGAACAATGCCTTCGAGCTCAGTATTCCACCATTCCTTGGTCTACACCCAGTATTCAATGTAGACTGCCTTCGTCCCTACTTCCCACCTCTATTGGACACCTCTGACATTGCAGAAGAACTCACACCAAAAGAGTTAAACCCAGACTACATGGAACAGGCCACCAGAGACTGTATCATAGACATGCAAATCAAGAACACTCGCCGACAGAAGATCCAACTGTCTCGGTTTGTCAAAGTTGGCCAACTTCTGCACCAAGGAAAGTGATTCACCAGGGACCAAGTTCAACAGAAGTTTCCTCATCTCATGGAGGAACTCCATGCAATGGGGACCATTGCTTCCTAGGGGGGGAGGAATGATCCAGGTGGATATTGGTGGCCACCCGCCTATTCCACTTGGGGCCCCACCATTGTCTCTTTCAGTTTTTTTTTTTCCACAACTTACTATTTTTAGCAGTTTTTCGAGTCCTGAACTTTCGGAGCCGTTTTGAAGCCCCAAACAGAGATAGAATGCCGAAGTTACGTCCTTGGGAATTTGAAACACCAATTTACCCAAACGGGGCCCATATTTTTGGCGCTTCATCTCCTAGGGTTAGGTTTTTGGACGTTTAGAATTCTCCATTGTTTCTCCATAATAAATATGCCCTCGAGCCTCATTGCAATATAGTTCAGAGGCCTGTAGTCGCCACATCTCTTCTCAGAGATTCACTACCAGCACCCTAGCTATTTTATTTCCATCATGTTTGTAAGCATATTTCTATGATTTGATATTAATGAAATGAAGCCTTATTTCTGCTGTATTTCTATGTTTCTGATTATTTCTGTATTCTGTTGCGTTCCTGCATAAATCCAGATCATTTAACTAGAAATAATTTAATAAAATATGATTTATCAAATTATTTCCTATAGTGAAAGCAATTTTATTATGGTAAAATTGGTCTTACATAGTGTATTTCAATCCACCTAGTTAGAAATGCTAGGTGATCATTTTTTGGTGATAACATGCGTCAATAAGACCTGTTTGGAGGACCGAATTACCAAGAAGAAAAAAGATAGCCCAGTGAAGGTAAAAGGGAAACTATCCTAGCTAAATTCCACTTGCATGTGTAAGTCTGTGAGAGTTGCAAACACGTCGAGAATTGCAAAGAAGCAGGTCGAAGTTACAGTCACCATCATAGGTCCAAAATATTGATCAAAGTGAAGTTGCATCAGTTATAAGGCGATTTTGACTTGGGTTGAAGGAAGATTAATTTGACTTGGTCTTGGAGGGATCTTGGTTAAGGGTCATAGGTCTTGGAATTCGTTATTTGAAGCTATATAAGAAGAGAAGAATTCTTGTGGGTTTTCCTCTCAAGAGGAGAGGTTTTGGCCCTAGCTAATCATGTATATCTTATGTCCTCTTGTCTCTTTTTTATTTATTGTTTTGGTAGTTTTTTTATGATAAGAACACTAATTATAATCAAGTGAAAGAAGAAGCTAATCAAGTTAAGTAAAAATACATCACAAGAAGTCATCAAATTTAGAGAAATCACCCTAATCTAGTTTCCCTATTTTTCTCAACACACTATTGCGAGAAGAGAAAAAAGGAGGGGAGGATTTCCCTAAATACCATTTGATAAGCATCGAAGGACCCCTCCTGGAAATTGAAATGGAAGTGCAAGTTTAAAAGGGCTGCCATGAAATCTTGAAGAAGGATAATACTAAGGTTTATTCGTGAAATATTGAAAACACTAGAACTCATGGGGTTGAGTGGGTGTGGTTTGTTGAAATTGGAAACAAGAAGAGGCGTCTAATTTAATTTTCTCTTGATTAAATTAGAAGGAAATTGTAATTCCACATCACATGACAGCTCGTACAATCTAAATGAGTTAGGAAGACTTATTTATCTTAGTCAATTCGAGTTGAGGGTCAAACTAGATGCATGTAGAGTTCTACCCAAGTTTTAGCAAGTCCATTTGCAATTTATTTTGAGTTGTATTTATTTAACTTAATTATTTGAGTTAAAATTAGTTTAACTAGTTTTAACTAATGGTGAAACTAGTGAGAGGTCCAGTGAATTAAATCTGATTTAATTCACATGCAGTGATCAACCATAAAACTGATAATTCATTATAAATAGTTGTTGCATGTCAGTTCTAAGAAATACCATGTAGATATTGAAGTTAAAGGCAAGTGTACTATCAGTTGTATAATTAGAAAATTGTATAGGTCATGCATGAGGTCAACAGAAGGCCTTAGATGTATTGCACCATCATTAATTTGGAATTTCCTAATTAATAGGGGTTGAATTTCCCTAGGGATTGTGTAAGCAAGGCAGGGCATCCAAAGGCAATAAATTGGTTAAGTATTAGACCAAACTTTCTTGAGATAGAGTGAGATAGTCAGAGATAGTGCAGAGAGCTCTCAAGACTGAGAGAAGCATTGTATTGTTTCATATTCTTGACTTAATGCAATATATATATAGTGGGGTTTTTAGCTGAGGCTTTCCCTAGATAAATATTTGTGTTGTGCATGTGAGTGTGTGATCATAATAGGTTTCTGCAATTTGTAGAATAGATTCAAGTATTTTGTTTTAGCATATTACAAGATCAGTTGAATATATGTGGATTTTCTAAATGGTATCAGAGTAGGAATCACTATAGAAGTGAAGAATACGATTTTGTTTTGAACAGGTGAATCGAATTTTGCAGATCTACTCTTTAGGACCAACAGCAGAATCAAGATGTATTTCAGTGGATTGAGACTCGAATATGCCCTTGATGGTAGTTTGAATTACATAGCTTGGAAGGGCAGGATGGAAGCAATGTTGGAAGACAACGGGCTGAACGAGTTCATAGATAGTGATATTCCAAGGCCCGCGGCAACAAATGCTCAAAATATTGATGCATGGAAAAATAATGTAGAAAAGGCGAGAAGGTTTTTTTAGGAGGAGTTTGAGATCATACTCTCTCAAACCTCCATCTAAAGGAAACTCCATATTCTATGTGGAAGGCCTTAACAAATCTGTTTCAAAATAGCAGTGACCAAAGGAAGTTGGTGCTGAAGGACAAGCTCAGAAAATCAAGATGGAGAAGGATGACACAATACCAAAATACTTGACCAAGTTCACTCAATGTTGAAATGATCTTGGAAGTGTTGGTGTTACAATTTTTGAGGATGATCTGGTGATCCTAGCACTTTTATGCCTTCCCAAGAGCTGGAGCAGCTACCAGGATTTGGTGAATGGGAGGTAGAAGCTACTAGAGTGGGAGAAATTGTGGTTTGACTTGGTACAAGAAGATATTTGGCAGAATACCATAGATTTATCTTCATCAAAGACCAATGATGAGTGTAATTTTGCCTTGGATGGACAGGTGAAAAAAGGGAAAGGGAAGGCATCCCGTTCCAAATCATATTCTGGTCAGGCAGGCAAGAAGAAGGAATTGTCTCAAATTAAATGTTTTCACTTTCATGAGCTTGGACACTATGCTACAAAGTGTTTGCATAAGAAGGTCAACAAGAATCCCTCAAGAGGAGCAGAATTTCAAGAACTTGCTTCACCATTTTAATTGTATTTCACTCTCATCGCATGCATGGTGTCATTGGTGATGGGTTTTGTGTGGTACTTGGATAGTGGAGCTTCATTCCATATGATTGGAAACAAATAAATCTTCAGCAACTTGGAGGAGAAGGATCTCCATATGCACATTGAGATGGGAGATGACGGGAGGTATAGCACGATTGACATAGGTATTGTTACCTTTCAAAGGGACTCTGGTACTCCTCTCACATTAAAATATGCCATATGTGTTCGTGGTTTAAAGAAGAATTTAGTTTCAGTTGCTATGTTGGAAGTCTGTGGCTATGATCTGTTATTTAGCAAAGGAAAGGCGTTCCTTTGTCACAAAGCCATGAGATAGGTAAATAATATTGGGGTTCGGATAAAGAACCTCTAAAATTGGATGTAGAATATTGTTCTTCCTTGAGCATGAAAACAGAAAAGGTGTAGAGCTGAGACATTGAGGATTTATGGCATAGAATATTGGGCCATCTACACCATGGCACTTTGAATATCATGCAACAAATTTCTACAGGACTTCCAATGGGTGCACTTGAGCAGCGAGATACATGCAAAGGGTGTACATTGGGGAAGTACACCAAATCCATCTTTCATGATAAGGACAGTCGAGTGAAGGTGATTCTTGCACCCAAATGTGTGGACCGTTCTCGACAACCTCCACAACAAAACACAAGTATTATGTGATTTTTGTAGATGATTTTTCTCACAAGTGTTGGATATTCTTCTTGAAAAATAAAGATAAAAAATTCTCAAAAATTTGTGAGTTCAAAGCTCTTGTCAAGAAATATACAAGGAAGAAGGTGAAGGCTCTCAAGAGCGACAATGGTGGAGAATATTTCTCAAATGAATTCAATAACTTCTTTGCTTCAAAAGGAATTCGACGAAAATTGATAGCACCTCATAACCCACAGTAGAATGGGGTTGCAGAAAGGAAGAACAGAACTATTTTGGGAGTATCATGAGCGATGTTGCATGGTCAGGGTCTACCATTTCACTTGTGGGTCAACGCATGCAACACAACAGTATTTGTGCAATACAGAAGTCCTCATTTAATTCTCGAGATGAGTACACAAGAGGAATCTTTTTCAGGTAAGAAACCATATGTGGTGCACTTTAAAATTTTTGGTTCATTATTTTATTTCCGTGTAACCAAAGATGCCAAGAAAAAGCTAGAGCCAACAGTTGAGTTGGGAATAATTGTGGGGTACACCGATACTATCAGTTATACTTTCCATCTCACATAATGAAATTGGTCAGGAGAGTGTGAAATTCGATGAAGATAAGTCCATGTGAATTTCCCTTGAGAGGGAGCTTCAATTGCATGTTTTTGAGGATCTCTTAGCTCCAAAATAAGAACCTCAAGATGTGGAATAGCCACAAGCATAGTAATAGAGAGTGGAAGCACCCACTCATGTAGAGACATCCAGAGAAGGAAGGAAGCACACCAGAGAGGTTGACAGGTTGGTTCTTGATGCTAGAGATAAGGTGGGAGCACCCACGTCACAACGTGGGAAGAGAAGGTCCCCAGAGCGTTACATTGGCTACATGGATATTATGATGAAGAGTGTAGAGATTGAGCCATCCTCATTCAAGGAATCAGTGCATCAACTAGTTTGGGTTAATGCCATGGTTGAGGAGTATGACTCCATTATCAGAAATAGTGCATGGTAAGTTGTCCCAAGACCGAAGGGTAAGTCAGTTGTAGGATCTAGGTGGATCTACAAGGTGAAGAAGGCAGCAGATGGGAGTGTGGAGAAACACAAGGCCAGATTTGTGGCCAGAGGGTTATCTCAGGTGGAGGGAATTGATTATGAGGATACCTTTGCTCCAATTGCAAGATACTTTTCAATCATATCTATCCTTGCACTTTCAGCACAGATGGGATAGCAGATACATCAAATGGATGTAAATACAGCCTTACTCAATGGAGTGATTGAGGAAGAAGATTCCATTGAGTAACTGAAAGGTTTTGAGACCTTAGACAGAGAGTTGAATGTGTGCCTACTCAATCGAGCATTGTATGGACTAAAAAAAGCACCACGTGCTTGGTACACCGGGATTGACAGCTACCTCACCGGTTTGGGCTTCACCAAAAGTGAAGTAGATGTGAACCTTTACCATATTGTGGTAGAAGGTAAACTATTGATCATTATACTTTATGTCGATGATTTTATTATGAAAGGTGATGAGAAGCTCATTAAGTCTTGCAAAGAGGATCTTGCAAGAGAATTTGAGATGAATTATATGGGGCTCTTGCATTATTTCCTTGGATTGGAAATTTAGCAAAGAGATGGGGAACTATTTGTATCTGAGGGCAAGTATGCCAACGCGATTTTGAAGAAGTTTCACATGGAGAGAAACAACCCCATGGAGACTCCTCTAGTAGGGAATTGGAAGAAGGAGGGTGTTATTTCAAGCGAAGTGGTAGATGCTACCATCTACAGGAAACTTGTGGGATCACTCAAGTATTTGGTTAACACACAACCAGAAATATTCATGTCATTGACCAGCCTAGTCAAGCAATGGTTAATCCTGCCCAATTCTATTGGAAGGTAGGAAAGCATGTGTTGAGATACCTCAGAGGCACCATAGAGTTTTGGATATGGTACAAGTTAATAGAGGGAGTGAATCTCCAAGGCTTCATATATGCATATTGGACACGGATTCCATCTGATAGGAAGAGCACATCATGAGGCATCTTCAGCATTGGATCAACAATAATTTCCTAGTACAGAAGGAAGTAGTGATCAGTTACTTTCAGTTCAGCAGAGGCAGAGTACATGGTTGCTAGTCAACCAAATTGTGAGGCCATCTGGATGAGGAAGATATGTGTTAGTTTTTTTAGTCATCAGATGGATTCAATGGTGATTAATTTTGATAACCAAAGTTGCATAAAAATCTCGGTTAATCTAATTTTTCATGACATGTCCTAGAATATTGAAATCTGGTATCACCATCTCATATATTGTGTGCAGAGGAGGATTATGTCATTCGAGTACATTCCTATAGAAGAGAAGGATGCATACATCTTGACAAAGGCACTATCAAGAGGAAAATTCAAGTTCCACAGAGGCAAGATCGGGGTAGCATACAATCCCTTTCTTGTTGAGAAGGAGTGTTGAAATTGGCAACAAGAAGAGGCTTCTAATTTAAGTTTCCATTAATTAAATTAGAAGTAAATTTTAATTCCACTGTACAATTTAACTTAATTAGGAAGACTTGGTTAGCTCAGTCAATTCGATTTGAGGGTCAAACTAGAGGCATGTAGAGTTCTCCCTAAGTTTTATGGGGTCCATTTGCAGTTTATTTTGAGTTATATTTATTTAACTTAATTATTTTAGTTAAAATTAGTTTAACTAGTTCTAACTAATGAGAGGCCCAGTGAATTATATTTGATTTAATTCACATGCAGTGTTCAATCATATAACTGATAGTTCGCTTTAAATAGTTTTTGCATGTCAGTTCTAAGAAAGACCTAGTTGATATTGGAGTTAAAGGGAAGTGTACTATCAGTTTTATAATTAGAAAATTGTACAAGTAATGCATGAGGTCAGCAAAAGGCCTTATATGTATTGCGCAATCATTAATTTGGAATTTCCTAATTAATAGGGGTTAAATTTCCCAAGGTATTTCAAAATAAAGTTAGGGTTTCCATAGGCAATAAATTGGTTACGTACTAGACCAAAATTTCTTGGGATGGAGTGAGACAGTTAGAGATAGTGCAGAGAGCTCTCAAACCTAAGAAACACATTGTATTATTTCATATTCTTGACTTAATGCAATATTCAGGTAGTGAGGTTTTTAGCTGAGGCCTTCCCCAAATAAATCTTTGTGTTGTGCAATCATAATTGGTTTTCGCAATTTGTAGAATAGTTTCAAGTATTTTGTTTTAGAATATTACAGGATTAGTTGAATCTATGTGGATTTTCTACATGGTTTTTGATCATTTGATGTTTTCCATTCTTCTTTTGTCTTTATGTTTGATATGTCATTTTTTACTCTTAATTGGTGCATGGACAAGCCATTTTGTATATGGTTTTGTATTTTTTATTGGATTTCATGTTTTTCTTCATTTTCTTCTTGTTCTTACTTTTATGTTTTGGGGGACTTGGGAATTGATTGGGGTTGTTAGAAATCCTAAAAGGGGGGGGGGGGGGGGGGGCGTGAATCAATATTTATTAGAAATTATCACTTTATTAATATTTTTCCAGAGCATTATTTAATCTTCAGCTATTATTATTATTATTATTTTTCGGTAAGAGAAGTAAACAACAATGCAAAAATAGAGACAATAGGCACAAGATTTTTAGGTGGAAAAATCCCTCCAGGTCAAAAACCACCAAATTTTTTTCTAATAAGTTCTTTAATATCCATCCATAAATGAAAAGAAAGCTACAACCTCCTAAAAATCTAGAAAATAATTTTTCTCCAGCTCCCAATGGAAGGACACCCCAACGCCCTATTTTTATTAGCAGTTAGCTGAATGGATGCCCCAACACCTAACTGAGCCACAACTCACCCTAGCACCAACCTACCACCCTCAATTATTTACAGGCCCCAACCTGTAGGTGACTTCATACACCAACCTAGCACGACCTTACCACCCTATAAAGAAAAAAAATAATAAAATAAAATATGTGGACTCGCGTACGAGGGACAATGATCCATGTTACAATGATATTTCAATTATTTTCTTGACTGGACAATAACATTAGGACCTAAACCCTTGTTCCAAAAAAACAATAAATCTTGTCCCAATTTCAAACCAACGCCCTTTTCCCAAGACAAATTTCCCTTCTTTAGCTCTAGGCAATGACACAAAATTTTTACAATTACAATGTTTGACTTAAATTTACAAAAGGACTCTAAGACAAAACTTTTACAATGCTTACAAGACTTGACAACGACTGTATAGATTATCCTTGATGTTGATGATGAAAATTGCAGAAGAAAGTGTTCAAGAATGATGGATTTCTCCTCATGTAAGTTGTTGATGTTGCTTCAAGTGATACTAGACCTTAAGGCTCTACTTCTCTCATGTCATTGCTTGTGATAAATGTCTTTGGCTTTTGCCCTTTGATGTTTATACCTTGTCTAATTGTCAGTTAAATGATGTAGGATTCATTTCTTGGAGAGACTTCAATTCGAAGTTATGAGCTATAAATATCGTGTACCTGAAAGATAAAATGTCCAAACGAATCTTCCAATTTCCAAAAACAAAACAAGGAATACCCAATACCTAACATTTCTTTCAACAAATACTAGGATCCAAAATACAATTTTGAATAGTATCGCATACAATTAAACCTTAGATCCTAGTTCTAGGCATGTAAACTTATGTAAATTTGAAAGCCAAACTGACATAGTATAAGATATCTTCCACCTACAACATTAACCACAAGACAAATTCAAATTAATAAGAAATGCATACATAAATCTTACCTTGATGCCATGATCAGTTGTTGAGATATTGAGACATGAAAAATGATACAAAATTGAACCTATGAAGCAAGGCTTTGCTTCATAAATAGACCTAAATGGTAGCCCTAAACAGACCTAAAAATAGCCTAAAATCTAGTCCTAACATACTTAAACTTTCTTCACAAACAGACCTAAATGGACTTAAAATTAGCATAAAATCTAGTCCTAATAGACTTAACTTGCTTCACAAACAGACCTAAATGATTGATTTATTGTATTTGGTTCCTGAAGTTATGTAACTTATACATGGTGGGATTACGGTGATAAGAAATTTCATATATTGACAATCGTAGGCAGAGGTGTCATGCTACTGCCCCTAGAGTTTTGGCCCACAAAAATTGGGCCTTCAATTTCAAATTCACTTTTCTATCAAACCAGAGGGAACCACAGGGCATACCATATATCAATAGAAACATATTGTTGAGGAGAATCTATATACAATTATGGTGACATGGGATTCCATGAATTTCCATGTCAAATTTTGTGACAAAGATCAGGGTAGCTCCAGGTGTTTCTTGGGTTGACATTAATGACAACCACCTATCAACAGGGGAAAGAGGAAAATTGATGGAGCTTGGGAAGATCTTAGTGGAACCCAATGGGAAATGTAAGATATGGATAAAGCCCAATGCATGAATAAAGGGCAACAGAAGGTAGGAAAGGAAAATATGAAAACCAGTTGGGGCTAAGTTGGGTGCATAGAGATAAATGGACAGTGGCAAGAGAACCATGAAAAGGTAATAAGGAAAGGTGAAATAAATGGGCTTGAGGTAAAAAACACCTTGGCCAATTTGGGAATTTTTGTTCTCAATGTTGTGCATGATTTTCATGGATAAAGGAATTTCTCTCAACCTTGACCTTATGGACACATGTAATTGTGTTGTAATCATGATCACAATGATTATCAAATGAATGTATATGATGCCATTGTGATTGACAGGTTATTTTCAGGAATCATTCTTGTGAAAAAATGATTGTTTAAATTTAATTGATGCAAATGTAAACTAGATGGGATGACATAATAATTCTTCCATTGACATTCCTGGTATAAAGAGGAATCGTTGTGGAAAATATGCCTTGGGTGACCAATGATTTTAAATAATAATATGATCATATATGTTCATGATGTGCCATGTGGATGACAAGGAAATTTTGATGGTTATGGAAGCATGTATGTTAACTAGTAAGCAGAATCCTTAATTGTAGGATTGGATATGTACTCCACTAAGTGTCGTGTTGATGCCATAGGAGATTTTGGTGGAGTAGAAAAACTATGGTGATAGCATAGTTGATAAACCCATGAGGCTTGTTGGCTTAGAATCACAGATCATAACTCTGATGATAGCATAGTTGAGAAACCCAAAGGGATTTCTATCTAATAATCACATAGGAGCTCTTATGATAGCACAACTGAGAAACCCATTAGGCTTGTTGGCTTATAATCACATAGGAAACTTAAAAGATATCTCAGCTGAGAAACCCCATAAGGCTTGTTGGTTGATAATCACATAGCAGTGGTTGTTCCTTACGAGATATTAAATCCATTGGAGATTGTGTTCGTTGATAACTTCTGGGAGGGTGAGGCACCTAGGAATAGTGGACTGATAACACCTAATGGTGGTTCCATGAGGTTGGGTTGAGAACGCAGGTGGTAGTTCCACTGAAAATTTATGGAGAGTGCACTCACATTCCTTCAAGGGTAACACAACTGATAAAAACTCCTAAGGATTAACTAAGACTCTTAGTGCTTTTCATGAACCTCTGCAATGATTTGGATCCATTGTGGTGTAATAGCTAGGACATGTTGAGAACACCTGATAAATGGGCATGTCAATGACTTATTTATAGCCATTGTGGTGTAACAACAAGGAGCTATTAAGAAAACCTAATAAGTGTGATTTGTTAAAGATATGTGAGTGAATGGTTGAGCAACAATTCAAAAGACAAGGCAAGAGATATAATGTAATTTTTGAAAACTTTCTATAATGAATCTCATGAGAGATTGTATGCCATGTTGCAAGAAAGCATGGGGATTTATCATACATGGTGAATGAAGTGGATTGAAAAACAGACTCAACAACTTGGATATATCAAAGTGCACATCAAGGCACCAAGAAAGTTGCAAAGCGCCACTAAAAGATGGTCGATTATATATATATATATATATATATATATATATATATATATATAGAGTTGTCAGAAAAGTGACTAAGTATATGAGTTGTAAATGTTGTACAGAGCTGCATGTATAAAGCTCCATATCAATTGTGTTTTTTTTGTATATGGTTATTGAACACTAAGGACAGTGTTCCCCTCAAGGGGGAGGGCATTATGGCATCCCCTGGTTAACATTTTCCCCTTTTGGAAATAATTGTAATTACTTTAAAATATCTGAGAAAGGGACACACATTACATTGCTTGAAGTAGGATATTTCTTGATGAATTGGTTATTTTAAACGATATGCATGGGTTGGCTAAAGTGGTATTATATGGGCTTATTATGTAATAATTTTAACCAACTATAAAAGGATGGACCCAGGTTTCCTTGACCTCTAAAAACAAGAAATATAGGAAAAAAATTAATGGAACAGAATGGGTTGTGTTGTCCAAGGAGGGGTTTGTGTGGAACCTAGGGAATAGGTAGCCATTTTTCCATTGAATGAACAAGGAAAGAATAAACAAGGGGACCCTTTGGGGGACTCTTACACTAACTCTTAGACAAACACTCTCGGGGAGGAATATGTGCACAGAATAGGAGAGGCACACAGAAATAGTAGGAGATAAGAAAATGTGAAAGAGAAGGAACAATGATTCCTATCCTTAAGTTTTGACCTCAATATTATATCACTAGTTGAAGAATATTTTGACACAAGGCTTGAGAGAGCAATCGTTTGCTTGCTAGTCTGAAGAAGCCATTGGAAGATGGTGGCTTGAAGAACCTTCTAGATTGGAAGGATGCATCCTTATGCTTGTGAGGATTGAAAGAACCACCAAAATTTTCCTTGGGAAAAAAATATGGTGTTTGACTCACCGATGAACCACCTATAGAGTGAATTTTTTACCATCAGCAACTTAACCACTCATGAACCTTCCTTATTGCGGATCTATTTTCCTATAGAGTGAGATAAATTTCTTTGTGTTGTGGTATCCTGGAATGAAGTGAATATACCTGAAATGTTGAATATCATGTGGGTAGTTGGTGGATGAAGGTAGTGTAGCCTGGTGGAATTCATGTTTCAACTATTTTGTTGGTCAAAATCCCACAAAAGTACTCGACATTAAGCTTTGGAATCAGGCCCGGGGTGATATCTACAAATAACAATGGTTGTAGATTTTCTATGGTTGGGTGGATAGTTGAAGTCCCACTCTCAGTTGGAACACCTTTGTATTGAATAAGTGTTTCTTCTGCTCTTTTTTCACAATAAAAACATTTTTACATTTCTGGTCTGAAATGGTGTTATTAATGCATGAGACATGACTGTGATATTATTATTATATATAGGATTGACTAATATGTTGTGTCATTGTTTTAAAGGTGTTGGAACAACGTGTGCTAATGTTGGTTATGTTCCAATATATGTTGCACGAAACTTCTAGGAACCATACTTTGGGCCATACCCATACCCGAAACTTCAAAACTTGGATGAAACTCACCTGAAACTTGCCAATCTATAATCATCTATGAGAGCTAATATAGACTTGGTTTTCCTTATAAATTGTCATATATGGTTCTTATTACCTTATTTCTTGCAAGATAATGTGTTATTAACTTATTTATAATTTATTATTATTATTATATACATACATGACATTTTGTTCGACATTCCTGCTAAAGTTTCCATTTTTGTGAGGTGACATTTCTAAACATACTCATTTCTTAATCTCTAAAACGTTTCTGTGCTTCGTGCAACTTAGGTTCTAGTAGCAATTAGTATGGAGATCCTCACTTATTCCTATGATGTGATTATGTTGATCGGAATCTCTTACTAACATTGCTTATGTGGTTGTGTGGTATTACTAAGGATTTCTTCCTATCTAGTCCTTATTGACTTGTTTATTTTTTATGGCATCCTTCTCCAAGTATTCAGTAATGTAGACTCTCATTTCGGGTCTATGTTTCCTATTAACAAGAGCTCAATCCAAGTGAAGCTTTTGCTTCAGTGTTGTGAATGGAACTACTTAATGAACTTAAATGACTTGATTTATGTTCCTGCACTTCACACAATGTTTCACCTCTGTTATGCACATGATGATGTGAATATGTCCATGCTAAGTGTTATATTTTGTTTTTGGTCTCGGTGCTAGAATGATGTGATAAATCCTTTCTTGAATGGTTAGTTATATTCATGGTGGTCAAATGGATTTTTACTCTATTAGTTGAATATATGTATATATATTGGTTATTCTCTTATACAAATTGTATGGAAGATGCTTCATAAATCACGGGATCATGAACTTGTTTTGATCACAACTTCAAGGTAGCATATAGGATATCACTCTCTCCTCGTTGGTCTACTAGTCTGTCTATTTCATCTATAAGTTATCTAATCCTTCCAATAATGCAAACCCGGGTTCTTGGGTCATTATTTTTACCTTCTCCAAGTTTAGGGCCGAGATGGACTTGTTCTCCTTATTGTAGATAAGATTTATTCATGAGCTATAGGACTTGGTTTTATACTTCTTAAATGGGCATGATACTACATTTAAGCCATAAGTATGATGGTAATCGATTCCTCTATGGACATGTACTCTCTTGTATGCTTCTAGTTAGATGTATGGGTTCTAGTATGTTGATTGATCATCAAGGGAGACCATATACCTCTGAGATTATGAATGGATAAGCCTCTGCTATGAATGGAAAATTATTTATATTGTGTCTTTTATTTTTTCCATTAAGAAACTAGATACGGTGACTTTATTGTAAGCTTAGGAGGCATGGCACCAGCAGTTTCCTTAATAAACTTTATCCTAAATAATCAAGCTCTGGGTTAATACCAAGCTATTACATAACAACCATTACCTCGACTAAGTGTATGCAACTACGCACATAACGCAAAGTGGGAGCAAGTCTCTTTCTCTTATCCTTATCCTCATAGTCTTATCCACGATATTGGATGAGTTATCGAGAAGCACAAAAAATGACTTGAAGGCCTAGTTTCTAGCCATATGACCGTAATGTTAAACCAATAGCTAGAGCTCATAGTATCAACGACTGGGAATATGTGAGAGAGATCAAAGGCTAAGGAGAAACCCCAGATTGCATACGCCTGGAGGCTACGTCCTGGAATATCACAAATGGTTGTGTAAGGGAGATACTGGGCTAACTCAGCACTAGCTAGTGTGGAAAATCCAACAAGGTGGAAGAAGGTTGGGGTGAGCTGGAGTCCTCATATTGGCTAGTGGAAGGGGCCCCATAACCATGAGGAAGGTTTTTCGTCATGGAAAAGGACTTAAGTCAAGCTCGTTGTTATATTTTGGTAGCATTGGATAGGTGTTCTAGTGTTGATTTATGTATAAGAGGCTAATGAACATGAGAAATCTAAAACCTAGAAAAGGTTTCGCGAGATAAGCTTGTGAAGCACCTTAATTAAATTAATTAGCCATCATCTAAATTTTTCCTAAGTCTAACTTAGGAAAATTGGTTAGTTAATGGGAATTAATTAAGGATGATTGAGAAATCTCTAAAGACTCACATAGATTAATTCTAAGATGATCTTAGTCATTCATGAGGATTTAATAATGGTCGTTGAAGCTCTAGCGAGAGATTATAAGAGAAATTCAATGGGATGGAGATAGACACATTTGACACAAGAGGGGAGTGAGTTCCCTAGAATATTAAGATATCTAGTTGTAGAGATTCATAAAGGAAGTGAGTTCAATCCAAAGAATGAGAGCATCAATGATTGAGGGAGAAGAAACAAAGAGTTTCAAAGGATTTTGTAGTGTCAAAGAGTCAACAGAAGGGAGGCTAAAATATTTTGTAGAGAAATTCATCCAAGTGATGTGAGTTAGTCAGTCCAGTTGAGAAAATTATCAGGAAGGGTTCAAATTAGTTTTTGGATGAAGAAAATACATTCTGGAAGCAAGAGTGAATATTTTCATTGGTAGGATAATACTAGATGACCCATCTTGGTGAAGTTCCAAAGCTCATAAGAACTATGTCTGTCAGTAGTGTGAGGTGGCCATAAGGGAAGTAAAATTATTTGGAAGAGGGAGAATTTTTTCTCCTAATTATTTTGGCAATATTATTTGTTGAAAGATTTACATTTGGGCATCCAGATATTGTACTAAAAATTTTATTGCTTCATACTAATAAAATAAACCATCATTTGTTGCATTGGTTTTCCCTTCAAGGTTTTTCCAGGGATTATTAGTCCAAAAATATTGTTGTCGATTTTTATTGTGCATAGATCAATTTCTCAATTTCTGATTTTATTTTCCACAACATATTTTATTTTTGGTGAAGATTGCAATTGTGAATTTATTGATATTTTTCATAAAAAAAAATAAACTTATAAACAGTTAGGAGATAAATTTATGAGAATTGCAATCAAGGAATTTCCATACTCGCTTTGACGAAGAAACTGGTGGGGAATATGATGGGAATATATGTCTCAGAGCATGTCTCCTAGAGGTAGCAGTGCGCAGTACTCAAGGGAGATCTGGGATAAATCTATTGGAAATTGGATAAACCAACACTCCCCGTGTGTTTCGCGACATGGACTAATTGCCTCTTGTGGATCTTTATCTCTAGCGATGTGATCGTTAACTAATACATGCGGGTTTTGTTTTAACTGTTGAAAATGGCACCAAGAAAGGATTCTAATTTAATTTTCCCTTGAATTAAATTAGAATAAAATTGTAATTCCACATCACATAACAACTTGTACGAGTTAACTAAGTAAGGATGACTTAGTTGGTTCAGTGAATTCGAGTTGAGGGTCAAACTAGAGGCATGTAGAGTGTCTCCTACATTGGTTTCCACAATTGGTAGAGTAGATTCAAGTATAATGTTTTAGCATATTACAATTATCAGTTGAATCTATGTGGACTTTCTACACGGTATCAGAGCAGGAATCAATCTAGAAGAGAAGAATACGAGTTTGTTATGTGCAGGTAAATCGAATTTGCAGATCTATTCTTCAGGACCAGTAGTAGGATCAGGATGTCTTTCTCTGGATTGAGACTCGAATATTCCCTTGAGGGTAGTTCGAATTACATATCTTAGAGAGACAGTATGGAAGCAGTGTTGGAAGAAAACAGGCTAAAGTAATTCATATACAGTGATATTTCTAAGCCTGCAACAACAGATGCTCAAGATATGGTGGCATGGAAGAAGAATGTAGAAAAGGAAAGAAGGATTATGTTAGAAGGAGTTCGAGATAATAATTTCTCAAACCTGCATGGAAAGGAAACTCCATATGCTATGTGTAAGGCCTTAACAAATTTGTTTCAGAATGACGGTGACCATAGGAAGTTGGAGCTGAAGGAAAAGCTCAGAAAAATCAAGATGGAGAAGGGCGACACAATACCAAAATACTTGACCAAGTTCACTCAGTGTCGAGATGAGCTTGGAAGTGTTGGTGTTACAGTTTCTAAGGATGATCTGGTGAGCCTAGCACTTCTAGGCCTTCCCAAGAGCTGGCACATCTAACGGGATTTGGTGAATGGGAGTGAGAAGCTACTAGAGTGGGACTGATTCTGGTCTGAATTGGTACAAGAAGAGATTCGGCAGAACACCAGAGATGAATCCTCATCAAAGCATGATGATGAGGAGAATTGTGCCTTGGGTGGAAGGCCAAAGAAAGGGAAAGGCAATTCATCCCATTCCAAATCAGATTCTGGTCATGCAGGCAAGAATAAATATTTGTCAAAGATTAAATGTTTTCACTGTCACGAGTTGGTACAATATGCCACGAATTGTCCACAAAAGAAGGCTGAAAGAATCCCTCAGGGGGGGTGGTAGGTGAAGCTCTTGCTTCACATTCGAATTGGATTTCACTCTTATCACATGCATCGTATCATCAGTGAGGGGTTCTGTGTGGTACCTGGATAGTGGAGTCTCATTCCATATGACAGATAAAAAAAAATTCTTCAGTGATTTGGAGGAGAAGGATCTCCATATGCACATCAATATGGGATATGATGGGAGGTATAGCACGACTAGCATCGGTACTGTTACCTTTTATAGGTAGTCTGGTTCTCCTCTCACATTGAAATATGTCATGTGTGTTCCTGGTTTGAAGAAGAACTTGGTTTTTATTTCTATGTTGGAATATTGTGGCTATGATGTGATATTTAGCAAAGGAAATGCATTCCTTCATCACATATCCATAGGACAAGTGAAAAAGATCGAGGTTTGAGTAAATAACCTCTACAAATTGGATGTAGAAAATTATGTTGCCTTGAGCACAAATGCAGAGAAGGTGGAGAACCAAGACATCAGTGATTTATGGAATTGAATATTGGGCCATATACACCATGGAGCTTTGAAAATCATGTAGCAAATTTCTACAGGACTTCCCAAGGGTACACTCGAGCAATGAGACACATGCAAATGGTGTACATTGGGGAAGTACACCAAATCCGCCTTTCATAATAAGGATAGTCGGGAGAAACTGATCCTTGAAAGAGTTCACTCAGATGTGTGTGGAACATTCTCGATAGCCTCCATGTCCAAGCAGAGGTATTATATTATTTTTGTAGATAAATTTTCACTCAAGTGTTGGATTTTCTTCATGCAGAAGAAAGAACAAGTGTTCTCAAAATTTTGTGAGTTCAAATCACTTGTCGAGAAATACACATGCAAGAAGGTGAAGGCTCTCAGGAGTGACAATGGTAGAGAATATGTGGAGAATATGTGTTAATTTTTTTATTATAGTATTATATTTCGATGATTTGATTCTGACACGTGATGAAAAGTTGGTAAATTATTGAAAAGAGGATCTTAGAAGATAATTTGAGATGAAGGAAATGGGGCTCTTGCATTATTTCCTTACTTTGAAAATTTGGCAAAGAGATGGGGAATTGTTTGTCTCTTAGGGAAAGTATGCAAACTAGATGTTGAAGAAGTTTCACATGGAGAGCAGCAAACCCATGGAGACTTCTCTAATAGGAAATTGGAGGAAGGAAGATGATACTTCAGGTGAAGTGGTTGAAGCTACCATTTACAGGAAGCTTGTGGTTTCACTCATGTACTTGGTGAACACACGATCGGACATATGTTATGTGGTTAACCAGCTTAGTCAAGCTATGGTTAAGCCAACCAATATATATTGGAAGGCAATCAAATACGTGTTGAGATACCTCAGAGGCACCACGCAGATTTGTATTTGTTACAGACGAACAGAGGGAGTGAAGCTTCAAGGCTTCACATATGCAAATTAGGGAGGGTGTCCATCTGACAGGAAGAGCACATCAGGGGTAATCTTCAGTATTTAGTTAGCAGCAGTTTCCCAGTACAGTAGGAAGTAGAGATCAGTTGCACTTAGTTCAGCAGAAGAAGATTACATGGTTGCTAGTCAAGCATCTTGTGAAGTTATATAGATGAGGAAGATCCTTGTCGGGTTGTTTGGTCAACAGATGGATCTGACGGTGATTTATTTAAGCGGAGTTGCATCAAACTCTCAGTTAATCTAGTTTTTCCTAACAGGTCCAAGTATATCGACATCTAGTATCACCATCTCAAAGATTGTGTGCATAGGAGGATTATGTTATTAGAGTACATTCCTACAGAGGGGCAAGATGCAGACATATTGACGAAGGCACTGTCAAGAGGAAAATTTGAGTTCCTTAGAGGCAGGATCGGGGTATCAGACAATCCATTTCTTACTAAGATGGAGTATAGAACATGGCACCAAGAAAGGCTTCTAATTTAATTTCAGTTGAATTAAATTGGAAGAAAATTGTAATTCCATATCACATAACAGCTTGTACGAGTTAAATAAGTTAGGATGACTTAGTTGGTTTATTGAATTCGAGTTGAGGGTCAAACTAGAGGCATGTAGAGTGTCTCCCACATTCTAAGAGCTCTGGTTGAGTTTATTTTGAGTTGTAATTAATCAATTCAGTTTATCTGAGTTAAAGACAGTTTAACTAGTTCTAACTGATGGAGGAACTGGAGAGAGGTCAAAGTGTGAAAATTATATTTAATTCACATGCAATGATCAATCAAATAACTAATAATTCACTCATAAAACTCATGCATGTAAGTTATTAGAAAGACCCGGTTAATATTGGAGTTCAAGGGTAGTGTACTATTAGTTGTATTATTATCTGAGTTGTATAGGTGGTGCATGCAGTCAGAGGAAGGCCCCTAATGGATTGCACAGTATGGATTGGGAATTTCCCTAATTAATGGAGCCTAATTACCCAAGGAAACTACGTTAGGAAATAGGGACTTGGGCAAGCCAAAAATTGGTTAAGTATTGAACCAGGCTTGTCTAGGAATCATTGAGACAGATAGAGATAGTGCATAGGTTTCTCAACTTGGAGAAAAGCATTGTAATCTTCTCATATTCTTTGTCTTCTGCAATACACAAAGAGTGGGGTTTTTAGCTAAGGCTTTCCCCATATAAATATTTGTGTTGTGTGATTGAAATTATTTCTCTTTCATGTTTTGTGATTTCAATATCTAAATTGGTTTCCGCAATTGGTATAGTAGATTCAATTATAATTTTATAGCATATTACAATTATCAGTTGAATCTACGTGTATTTTCTATATTAAACAGAATCGTGATTCCCAACAAGTGGTATCAGACTGCAGGTCATGACTTCGATACACACTTAGCTCGTGTTGGGGGGGGGGGACTATTCGACATTTGATAAACCAACGATCTCTGTGTGTTTCACGACATGGACTAACTACATCTCATGGATCCTTATATTTGGCGATGTGATCATTAACTAATACATATGTGCTTTGGTTTAACAGAAATCATTGTTGTAGTGTATTCGACGCATGGGCGAACAAAATACATTGTGCTTAATAGGGAGGCTTCTTTCATACAAGCAAGTCACAGGTCAATTGGTTTATTAAATCGTTAGTGGAACAAAATAACATCTAGTAAACTACAAAACATAGCATGCTACACCAATGAAGAAATAAAAACTAAATAACATGTACAATAACAATCTCAATCGAGTCAAACACACTAATAACTAAAATGGAGAACTCTCTTCCTTTATTAGGTGATGGTGGTATAAGAGAATAGGATGCTAAATCACTTGTAATGGTTCCTTAGAGCTATGGAGCTCTAATATCCAAGACAAGGGTGTCTCTTTCCCTCAAGCTTTCAACAAGCTTCTCTCCCCTCTCGATGGATGGTAGATTGATGGACACTTAGTGAACTTCTTATCTCTTGGATTGAGGTGTTGGATGGCCAACAATTGTATCCTATCCTCTTGCTGTTGGACAACACAAACTAGTTTGCTCTTAAAAAATTTGGCCAGCATAACAATGTGTTCTCATGTTTCTCTTCCCATGGCTAGATTTTATAGACCAATTTCAAATTTTCCCTCCCTCTCTTGGTACAAGATGGATGTTGACACAAGAGTGGGAGGATGATTCCTTTGTGTGTTGCACTAAAGCCTTAAGGTGGCTCCAAGGTGGCTGTACTTGGTTGGCTTGAGTGAGAATCTTCTTCTCCAAGTGTGTCAAATGGTCACAGATGGTGACTTTCCACATACTTAGTTCCGCGAGGCTATCTGAGGGATAGTCACGATGTTCTTTACGACTATCAAAGAAAAATCCGCAAATATTTCCAAGGGTCAGTGCTTTCTGTGCGCAGGTCAATAAATTTGCATGCTTGACCTTAGGCAAAGTTAAATTTTTCAGCTCTTGTAATGTATTTCTTCCCTATATATCTTTATTTGTACCTTCTATTTGAAATTTTCTAATGTCTTTTTCTTGTATGATTTTCCAATGTTAACAGATTCCCCCTAATGTATGAGGTCTAGGAAGAATTGTATAGCCGAAATATAATATAGTTTCTTTTTCTGTGCAATCCGTTCGAGAGAGAGAGAGAGAGTAAATTCCTTGAAAACTGAGGTTGGATACCCCTTGCCGTGAGTAAAAGAGGTACCGTGCTTTGTCGGAAACCTGCAACAGATCAAATAAACAAACTATTTCTACGATTCGAGCATGCCCTATGCTCGTGATGTTTTTACTAGTTAAGCATATATGACAGATAGAGTTTTTGTTTGTGTCACTTGTGTGGTAGTGACCTTCTGTTGGTTGATGACGATGGTTGCTGACACCCTTAGGGGCATTTTTTTCTTTGAAAATAGGTTGAATGTGGTGCCCACATGCATAATCTTGCTACGGAATATTTGTTTTTAGGACAAATTCTCATTGTATGCATGAGTCTTTGGCTATTGGGGACCTTCCCATGTAAGCATTGCTAAAAGACATGCTTATTATGGCACGGATCTTCGATGAATTCTGACAGAGAGCAACAGTTTTGAAGTACGATACCATCTTGACAGGAAAGCTTACGTTGAAGTCGAATTTCAAGAGGTTTGATGAGATCAATGGGAAATGATGACTCCCATAGTTCCATCTAGGGATGCCCCTATTGAGGTGGGGAGCCATCCAAGGTACTGCCTCCTTCTTGGAAGATGGTTGTTGAAGTCGACAAGAAGGAAGCACCAATAGACGGAGAGGAGTACTGATGAAAGGGACCATGGTCTCTAATGTAGCAGGGTGGGGTGTGATAGGTTAACTTAGGCATGATGACGTGAAATGGTTGTAATTTATTATGGTGGTTCAGTGGCCCAAGGTCAAAGCTTGTAAATTCAAGTGTCGACAGTCATAACAATTTCTGGTGAGGAAATCCCTGGAGTCAGTAGGACATCCACGGTGGGTGTGTGGTTGTTATGAGTGTCATGGTGGGGTTTGGTAAATAATGTGAAGCTCTGACCAAGGGTGATTAGGGACTACTTCCAGGTAAGAAATGTGGGTGGATGGGTGGGATTTCTCTCCTAAAAAATCTTTGTACACTTGCCAAAATAATATAGAATGGGTATGGATGTACAAGCACAGAGACGGGTGCCCCAATAAACATGAAAATAATTCATCACTATGGTATGAGGAGGTTTTTTGCTGAGGGTAGGGGCCCCATTGGTTGGTCTTGGTGAGAGGGTGGTGAAGCAAATGAAAAGTGTCACAGATGGGCTATGCTGATGGGGGTGTGTTAGACCAAGTGCGAGACGCGGTGGTGCGTATTCGATCTGCTTATGAGAATGGTAGTCCGGGAAAGGGGTTTTATCGTGTCATGGGTAAAACTTGACTTGATGTATGATGGATGAATGAACATGAAGTGCTTCCTGGATTTGGATGTTATGGCCATGGCTCCAGATATTTGGTGTATGGTCTATTTGAGTGATGGATGCCATGGAGGGTGAGGCTCTACCAACCTGCAAGAATTTTTATCATGTGCAAGGTGTGGTGGTGACAAACATGGTCGGGTGATTGGAACCTATGGTTGATTTATGTGGAGGAATGATGTCAGGATATGCAAAGCTTCTTTGGGGAGCTTATCATGCTAGGAATAGAATGATACCTTCTCTTATACCTTTAGTGGTCGGGGCAATAGATGATTGGCGTGCTTGTAGTACCTGCAACCAATACCTCATGTAAAAGCATCTTTTCTATTCAAATATATTGAAAATAATGTTGAATGGAAAGCGATGAGAGAGGGCGTACCTGTCGTAACTAAAAAAATGATTTTTTTTTAGGCATGGATGTATGAAGCCTATTTCAAACATGAGGAGGTGTTAATCATTGTGTTTCTTGCAGTTTTGCAATTGGGTGCTCTGAGCTCTAGTTATGGACTGTCGAATAGGGCTCATTTCTGTTCATTTGTGTCATTTTGAGAGTCTGAGGTCAAAGCTTAGCCCTTGCTGCCAAGCCTTTCTTACCATTGCAGTCAGCCTGAGTACCTAGGATTCGCGCCGTTAGTGTCAGGTAGGGCCCTGAATGTCCTGCTTTTCAATTTTTTCAGTTTTTTCCTGGGGGGTTCGTACAAATATGATTTGTACATATTACCTACCAATTTTTTACCTCGATCATGGGGGCGATCAAGGCAAAGTTGCGTGAACCTCATGGAGAGGGAAAATTTCCTGCGAGGTTATCGCGCTTGGAAGTGCTTTTGCACAATGAAGTGCGTATCTTTTCTTGATACAAACGTGTGTACATCGTGCCTGTGTAGAAAACAAGCACGATGATGGGAAAAAGACTTTAAAAAAATTATTTTTTGATATTTTGGTCACTGATTTTGGTTTTTCTCTGGTAACGGGATGTTGTGGTGCGAGCGAGATTAGCTTGGTCTTCACATTGTTGTGGCTCAGGATGCCAATGCACGGAGGTTCTTAGCATAGTGGGGTTTGTTGAAGTTTATGGAGAACAACATCCTGAGATCGCAGGATAGCCTGCACAATGAGTGATGGTCTTGCGACGTAAAGACGCCATCATCTGTCCAGAGATGGATGTTTACTTTTTGACCAGTTTATTTCCTCAAGGGGTGAGTATCTGACGTTGGATTGAGCAGCACTGTGGAGGTGAGTCACTTACACAGGGGTGTGTCTGCATCGATTCAGTGACCGAATTAGTTGAGAGGTGTTCCCTAGTGATGATAGTTCGCTTGACAGGGTCATTGTCTCCCAACAGGGTGTCGGTTCCTCAGATTAGTGTCTTGCGTCGGCTCCGGGCCGGTCATTTTTATGACTAGGTGCATCATGTTTATGATGACATGGTGTCACAACTAGGGAAAGTCTAGGCGGGGTCGAAGGTCTTCATCTATGTGATAATTTTGTGTAGTATTATGTTCAAGAGGGTGGTGATGCTTAGACCTTTCGTGCCAATGCCCATTGGTCCTTGTAGGGATCCTCAGATGCAGCGGTGGGCACCCATAATGCTTGTGGTGGAGGAGGGGAGGCTGGTCACTACTGGGATGTGACCATTGAGGCATGCTTCCAAGAAAACCCTCAAATTTTCTTGGATTATCCCTACTCAGGGATGGACTTCTAGAGGGACATGGATATGGACCTTCCGCCAGGTTGCATATGGGGTCCAGCGAGTATGACCTTTGATATTTTTCTGCATTTTTTGTGGATTTTATGATGTGTATATTTATATGTCTATTATGGTGACACGAACACAATCATTGTTTCTCTTGCAGATGTAAGGGCGGCCAGGCGTCCTCTTTTCCACTTGGCGGGGCATCAACCACTAAGGAGGGGCCCAACAGGGGTTGATCAGGCCCAGGTTGGGGGGCAGGGAGGTGTTGTTGGCCCTTCAGGGGAGGGCAGCAGTGTTGCCACTATCGGGGGGGATGTTTCCCTCCTTGCTCGCACCAAGGCGGCTAAGGCACGAGTGGCAATGATCAAGGATTAGTTAGCTGCTGCTGAGGCTCGGTTCTAGGCTTCGAAGGCTCAGGCAACAGATTTATCTGACTCATGGGGTCAGTTGGAGAGGTTTACCTGAGTTTTTGTTGATGACTTAGACGACACACGGCTCGAGAGAGGGCGCATCGCCTGACATTGCGCCGTGTGGCACTTGCAGTTTTGGCGGCTGCACCTATACTAGCACCAGGTGCAACTATGGGTCTGGAGGACCCAGCAGGCAAGGCTCGGCCCTAGAGATTTTGTATATGTAGGGAAATAATCTCATATGAGGATGCTTCCCTATTTTTTGATGACATGTAGACATATTATTTTACTGACATTTTGGTCAAGGACATGACTTGTACAATGTGACTCACATTTTTTGGTATATATTTGTGATATGTGTATTTTTGCGGTTCTGATGATGTGTCTATGGTTATTTTATTGATGGATGTTGTGTACCTATGACAGATATCTATTTTTTATTTTTTTATTTTTTTCTATTGATGATATTTTATACGAGATGAATTCCAGTCTAGAATGTGATTAGCTATGCGATCAACTGACGTTTTTGATTTCTTGTTATATGTGTGAATGTAATATGATCAAACTGGAAACTTCATATCCGTGAATGCAAATACTTCCTAAATAGATGAGAATCACGTGATTCAAAATCTTGGATTAACTACGAAACCACTAGCTGGGAATCAAGGTAGATATGTATATGGCGAATGCCTTGGTTGAAGGCATCGCTCATCAGCCCGATGACTGCATCATATTTTTCCTGATTATTGGTGATTGATACGATGCATACTCTGTTGGTGAAGATTGGTGATCGGTCAGGATAGTAAATGGCCCAGGCGACTACTGCGAGATTTTGAGACCATCGTGAGGCTCCATCAAAGAATCCAAAATAGTGGATGAGGGGAGGATCCATCTGTGATACCAGAGCATTTTTTAGAACAAGTATTTGATGATTGTGATCATCACAAAAACAGATTATGCTACATGCATTTTCTCTCTAAGGTTGAGACCTCCTTCCCTTATGGGTGAATTTTTTTGAGGTAGAACCCATTGACAGGGTTGGCTAAGCATGTACCGTCGGGCTCTGACAGGATATATTCCCCCTTGAGGAGGCAATCTTTTATGATGTAGGGACCTTTCCATAATGTTTCGAACTTTCAGGATCCTAGAGCCTCTTTCACAACATCATAGCGGAGGACTTTTATCACTATATTTAGAATATTGGCATGACTAAACTATAAAGCACAAAATCAAAACCACTTGAAGCCTAGGATCTAGCCCTCCTAGACTAAGAGAGGGATATCTCTATTAGATTTATATTTATTTTAGTTTACTGATGTTAGGCTAGTTAAATTGATTGTAAGAGTTGTTTGTTTGATTGTTCTTGGTTGGATAGAAGGGGTCTTTCTTAAACAATTTCCATTGGGCTATGGAGTCAAAATAGGCTGGGTGTACACATCAAATCCTAGAGCAAATGCAAGGAAAGCTAGTTGTGAATATCGATGTTTATAGCTGAGTGGAATTATGGGATGAATAAAAGTTCTTTTAGTAATGACTTAAGAGAAACTATGAATTCTTAAATCATACATCAGAAGAAAACATTTAAATTGTAAAGATAGTCAAAATTACGGTACTCTGAAACAAAAAATATTAATCTAACCTTCCTGCTTTACAGATAAAATTATAAATGAAACGCATGAAGAGATTTACATTGGGAAAAACATTAAACATGAATAAGGAAAAACATCACCAGGACACACAACACATGAATCTTGTAGAATGATATCTTTATTAATGTTCCAACTTGAAAAGTACGAATACTTGAAATGAAAATTGTTTACAAAACCAGGGTCCAACCCTTGTTACAGAATGAAAACTTGTATTTAAACTATTTGCACCGGCTGGCCATTATCGAAAGGGAAATCGGTTCATCTACTGTAAGAGTAACTGAAAATGGGTCTGTGCATCTCATGCATGGACACGTTGTGACTATTTTTAGACAGATTTCTGAAGTTACAGCGGAAGTGTCCCTTCATTTTAATGGCCCTCTTGGCAGGTTCCCAACATTCTTGTGGAGTTGTTATCTAACGTTGTGGTGGCATGCTGTGTTGGCGGATCTGATACACTGGATGTGTTGACACTAAAAATTCACTGGGTTTCTAGCTTCATCACTGAACTGAGTTGTCATTGTTCCTGGAGCCTGCATAGATTTTCCCAACTCTCTGGAGTTGGGATCTTGGTCCTGTTCAGCTTCCTGTAGACTTCATCAGTCTCGGTGTACTTTACGAACGTTGGTTTCAGCTGAAAATTGTGCTTCACCTCATGTTGAATGAAGACATCGTTGTTGATGACATCATAGAATGATTTCCTGGTCATGGTGTTCTTTAGATTTGTGAGCTTGGATGTGTCCTCAGATATCTCTATGAGCCTCTTTACATAATCAGTCTTGTGCATTAGTTTATCGTTGATGATGAACAAGGAAGGCAAACACCTTTTTCTCAGTGGCCCAATCCTGGTTAAAAACCTACTCACCCAAATATCCAGTTGATGGCATCTTTCTTCTAGCTGTGTGACCAGACTCTTCTTATACAACACCCTTTTAACCTCAAGAATAGAAGTTTTTCTGTCAGTCACTTCTAGTTGCTCCAATTCATGGCTGCTCTTGGAATTCAGGAATTTTATGATCTTGTTGGCAGTTTGGGGCTTATCTCCAAGTTCCTCATATGTTTTCTCAATGGAAATATTCACTACCCCAATTAGATCCCTTTGTTGAAAAATTATCTGAATTGAGGGCCATATATCATTTATAGAATCAATCATATCCAACCATATGATTTTTTTCACCCTTCCCATCATGCAGCCGATTGAGGACTCCTGAAGAGACTTCTGCAAGCTCTCATTTAGATTTTTACTAATCTACAGCTTTGTGGCATGGGCAGAGTATTTCCCTTTGAGTTGCTTCAGTAGGTAATTGAGTTGATTCTGCAACCTTTTGATCTCTTCTGACTGTAGAGACATGTTCTCCATCACCCTGTCTAGATGCTCAATACTTTCCCCCGGTGCTCCTGTGGATGTTGTAGCTGCTGGGATCACTGTGAGTGGAACCGCTTGTAGGGGGATCATGGCCTTAGTTGCTTCTTTTGTTTCTCCCTTCACTGCATCCCTTATTGATTTTTGTCTTTCTCTGATCATTTTACCCGTCTCATCCTCCATCTTCTTGATCTGCTATGTTTGTTCAAAAACTAGTTGCAGCATTTATGCTTTTTGTGTTTCGGTTGCTTCTATCTCCTTGGCCATAGGGTCTTCTGTTAATGGCATCTTAAGTTGCCTCCTCAAACCAGCTATGTCTGCATTCTTCTTCCTCACAAGGTGATCTGAAAATGAAATTATTTTTACTGTTGTTCAAAGTATTCATTTCCATTAAATTAAGTGTGCAAAGTGTTTGTAAGGTCTTGCAAGTAAAACAAAGTGTTCTTGGTGATTGTTTATGAGTTTAGGTGTGAGGGAATGTTATTTAAATTTACTATTTAACAACTTGAATTTGAAATACACAGCATAATAACTTCACCATAAACACACAACAACATGATGAGGCAGTTCACCCCTCCTGGGCTACATCTGTTGGGTCCAAGGCTCCCAATGGGCATGTCCTTGATATATTTTGATGCTCCAGTTGGTTATACAATGAGAAAAAGGCCTAAACAGGCAAACACAGTTGTGAAAATTAATTCAGAAGGCATAAATAAGCTAAGAATGACTTTTATTTCACCTAAAATAATGAAATGTAGCCCAATGCAGCTCCATTTCCCTCATGGCCCTGATGGCTCTCCAAGCTTCCCTAAAGAAAAAAGGCTAAAAAACACCTCTGTTGGCTTTGCAACCTGTCCCAATGGCTCCAGAATTCTTAGAATACCCAAAATTGACCAAAATTTTGTCAACATTGGTTCAATATTGGAGAAGTTATGATTAAAACAATATTCTTCCCAATGTCAAGTAAAAAACCCCACTAAATGTGGGAGAACTGCAGATAGGGGCGCTAAAGATGGCCAACTAGGAAAAATTTTCAGAATGCGCCAAGTTAGGCAGACTGTTTAAACGTGGCATTAAATGTGGGTGGGTTTCTGGTCACATGCACCTCCGCAAAAACTGCCGCATTGAAAGTTAAACAAACCATGTTTATGAGTCGTGGCATTAACATGTTTTAATTGCTAGCCACATGGTCGCATTAACCGCCAACATACACGGTTGTGTAACCCGTTACCCAGGGTTTGTTTAGCCCTTTAGATGCAGATTTTTGGTCATGTGGTATGTAGGGGGCTGGCCCCCTTTTGCTGCCACCCAACTTTTTTAAAACATTCAAATATACATGGATTCCAATCATTAATAAGAACCACCCTTGTGGCCTAATGGTAGGCACGTGTGTTATCTGGTGGGAGATCCAAGGTTCAAACCTACGGGCTTACAAAAAAATTTAACATGCCAATTTTCCACGGCCTGGGGGCCACATGGCGGCCTCTGGGCCTGCCGCGTGGCAGCCCATGATTGGCCCACCAAAATAAAATTCAACCCACTATCAAATGAACACCTACCACTTGTTGATTGCTGATTCGTCCAGATGGAATATTCTAGGGAATATTCTTGAAATATTCTTTGGAATATTCTTTTTTTAATATTTCGAAAGTCAAAGTCAATTTTGGTCAAACTGGATTTTTGAAGGATACTGTAAACTTCAAACCTGCATAACTTTCTCATACGATGTCGGATTTGAGTGTCGTTCACGGTGCCAGAATCACAGTGATGAGGTCTATCCAGTCGTTTAGGTTTCAACCAATTCTGATCAATTCCATTTTTGAGAATTTTTTTAACTTAGGACATGATCACCTGATCACACCTCCCAAATGGGAAGCTTTTGGACCCCAAAATCTCTTTGATTTACAGAAAATGAAGATGACGAGACTGATTCTCCACTCTTCCAACCTTGAACCACTGAAATATTCCTGACTTCATCAAATTGAGCTTCTCATAAAAAGACAAATTCTTCCTTGAATCCACTGACAAACTGTTGCTAACTTTGACTGAGTCATGATGAAAAAATTTTAAATTTGTAGAACAACAACTATAATCTGCAGAATACATACTATTTCTACAATGGTCAAACTTCAAAGGAGACTGAAAATAAGATTCACCTTGCCAACTGTCCTTATGGAAAAATTTTTCCAAATGAGCCATGTACTTATGTCGAATCCCGACCAAGTTTTACCAATCTGCCATTCTGAAACCAGCATTGACCCATTCTGAACTTTGTGTCCTCTTTTCTTGCATGATTTTCCATCTTTTGGATTCTTGCACCACTCTGCACCGACACTTTTTTCTTTGCACCGATTGACACCAAAGGCATATCTGCAACATCTTGTCATCTTGTTCCAAAGACGACCTTCTTTCAGACTGAAAAATATCATCATTTACATCAGCAATAACATGAAAAGAATTATGTACAAAATCGTTTTTCTTAACCACCAACAAAGTCAAATTTTTACTTGCATTGACAATCCTTTTCAATTGCCCTACATGGACTAAAGAAGATTCTAGCTTCTTCCGATGTGCTCTCACAATAAACTCTTTACCATCCTTGAAAAAATGGTACTTGTTCTCATGGCGATGGAAGATCTCTTTTCTATCATATAAATATGGACTACCCAACACAACACCTGTAATTTCAAGAGGTACCACTTCTAATTCAACCCAATTAACATAATGAGCTGTTATGGCAAAGTGCAACATGCACTTTCTTGAGACTTGTAAATTAGCATCCTTGCAAATCCAACCAAGTGGATATGGCTTTGGATGTGGAATGGTTTCAAGTTTCAGTTTCTTGACTAAGTCTTCTGAGATGAGATTCGCTTGAGACCCACTATCAAATAGTGTGGCTATATTTGTGTGTTTGGCTACTATCCTCACATGAAATAGCTCTATCCTACTCTTTTCATTTTGAGCTTCTATGTGGCATTTTAAAGTGCTAGAACTGGGATTTTTTTCCTTAACAATTTCTTTCCCCTTTATGTTCCTTAGTACCATGGCTATGCTTTTAGTTTCATCACTTGATTCAGACCCTAACTCTTGTTCAACAGTTGCAACAGTTTTGCCCTTTTCTTTAGACTTATCTTTGTTTTTAAATTTCTCTGGTTTCAGCTCCGGATGAAGCTTCCAGTAATGGTCTTCATCATGGCTTGTTATTGAACATTTTTTACAAAATAACTTTCATTTTTCTTTCCTATAGTTTGCATTTCTTTTCCTCCCTTTGCCTTTAAATTCACTATCCATATTCTCATCAAAAGATTGTTTACCTCTAGCCTCTAAATGCGTAGCTTGCACACAAACTTCGTCTAGACTAGTAGGATTGAACATAAGGATAGCATGTATAAGATAATTATGTAAACCACCTATATATTTCATAAAGGTATCTTGACTATGCAAATAAATTCCAAGTAGTAAAGCCCTTCTTCTAAACTCTTGAGTGTAATCTTGAACACTTTGTCCTTTAAGTTGTCTAAAACTTTGCCAATTCATGATAGCCTTTTGTAAATGAGCTAATGGATAAAATTGTTGCTTAATTGTGGAAATAAATTCAGCCCATGATAAATTGATCTTACCATTTTTTTTCATTTCATCCTTGGTCTTGGCTTCCCACCATACCAATACTGATCCTTCCATCCTTAAAGAGGCTAACTGAATCTTGGTGTCGTCTACATGAATGTTTTGTATCCTCAAGTAAACTTCCAACTGTCTGATCCAATTGTCAAGTTTCTCTGCATTGACTTCACCGTTAAACATAGGAAACTCAAATTTGACATCAAGCTTTAAAAATGGACTTTTACCAGTGGTTTTAGACTTGTGAGATTGATTCACCGAAGTTGAGGATGACGATGTAGAGGAAGAGGATGAAGATGGGGATGGTGGATCACCATTTCCTCCGTGTCCTTTCTTTGACTTGTCATCACTTTTCTTTCCTCCTGAAGAACCCTCTCCTTCTTTCTAGTTTTTAGACCCTTCTCCAACAAGCCTATCATTCCTTTCTTGGTAGATTATCCTTACTAGCTCTGTCATTTCTAGGAAAGCTTTTCGGAATACCCGTTCTTCTTCTTTGGGATCCATATCTTCAAGAGCTTCTCCCTCTCTTGAAGACATGCTTGAAGCTGCTTCTATGGCTCTTGGAGGTGCTCTCTAACCCTTCTTAGTTGTGGATTACTTTGTGCACTAACCAAGTGTCCTTCACCTCTCTTGATTTTAAGCCTACTAAGCATCAAAACTTGCAAACAATCAACTATATCTTTGCACAAAACAAATGTTGAGTAAAACTCTAGCTCTTAATACTCAAATATTGAGCTCTGATACCATCTGATCTGAAAATGAAAGTATTTGTACTGCTGTTCAAAGTATTCATTTCCATTAAATTAAGTGTGCAAATTGTTTGTAAGGTATTGCAAGTAAAACAAAGTGTTCTTGGTAACTGTGTATGAGTTTAAGTGTGAGGGAATGTTATTTAAATTTACTGTTTAACAACATGAATCTGAAATACACAGCAGAATAACTTCACCATAAACACACAGCAACATGATGAGGTATTTCACCCTTCCTGGGCTACATCTATCGGGTCCAAGGCTCCTAATGGGCATGTCCTTGCTATATTATGATGCTCAAATTGGTTATACAGTGAGAAAAATGCCTAAACAGGAAAAACCAGCTGTGAAAATTAATTCAAAAGGCATAAATAAGCTAACAATGACTTTTATTTCACCTAAAAAAGTGAAGTGTAGCCCAATTCAGCTCCATTTCCCTCATGGCCCTTATGGCTCTCCAAGCTTCCCTGAAGCAAAAATGGATGAAAAAACCCTTTGTTGGCTCTGCAACCTGTCCCAATGGCTCCATAATTCTCAGAATACCCAAAATTTACCAAAATTTTGTCCACATTGGTTCAATATTGGAGAAGTTATGATCAAAACAATATTTTGGCCAATGTCAAGTAAAAAACCCCACTAAATGTGGGAGAACTGCAAAAAGGGGTGCTAAATATGGCCAACTGGCTGAAATTGTTGGAATGTGCCACGTTAGGTGGACTGTTTAAACGTGACATTAAATGTGGGTGGGGTGCTTGTCACATGCACCTCCGCAAAAACCGCCACATTGAAAGTGAAACAAACCACGTTTATGAGTCGTGGCATTAACTTGTTTTAATTGCTGGCCACATGGCCGCATTAACCACCAACATACATGGTTGTGTTAACCATTACCCGCCAATTTTTTTAGTCCTTTGGACGCAGATGTTTGGCCATGTGGTATGTAGGGGGCTGGCCCCCTTTTGCCGCCACCCAAATTTTTTAAAACATTCAAATATACGTGGATTCCAATCATTAATAAGAACCACCCTTGTGGCCTAATGGTAGGCGTGTATGTTAGCTGGCGGGAGGGCCAAGGTTCAAACCTGTAGACTTACAAAAAAAATTAACACGCCAAATTTCCACGGCCTGGGGGGCCATGTGGTGGCCTCTAGGCCTGCCAAGTGGCAGCCCATGATTGGTCCGCCAAAATAAAATTCAATCCACTATCAAATGAACACCTGCCACTTGTCGATTGCTGATTCGTATAGATGGAATATTCCATGGAATATTTTGAAGAATATTCCAAGGAATATTCTTTGGAATATTCTTTTTTTAATATTTCCAAAGTCAAAGTCAACTTTGGTCAAACTAGATTTTTGAAGGATACTGTAAACTTCAAACATGCATAACTTTCTCATACGATGTCGGATTTGAGTGTCGTTTGCAGCGCTAGAATCGCAGAAATAAGGCCTATCCAGTCATTTAGGTTTCAACCAATTCTAAGCAGTTCCATTTTGAGCATTTTTTTAACTTAGGACATGATCACCTGATCACAAGGGTTTGTGCCACTACTATGTTTGATGGATTGTACTCGAGTTGTATCACTAAATCCTCCCGGTATTTTATCTTGGAATATTTGGCCATGGCGGAGACCTTTTCCAACTTTAACTTTGATTGTGCATTGGAAAAATTCAACTATAGTTTTGAGAGGCTCATGTATGTGTTAGTTAGGGTGGAGGAGATCATTTCCCCAGTCTGCTTGTGCATCTCCATCTAGCCTATTGGGTGGATTTTCTTGGCATCAAACTCAAAAGATGTCTTCTTGTAGTCTATTGCACTTTTGGGCTGAGGAATTTGTGCCTCCAAGAATTTCATCCTCATTCTTCCCTTCTCTGAGTCAAAGGCTTATAGGAGTCTGCTCTAGGAGTTGCTTGTTTGTTTCCAAAATTGATTGTAGGTATTGGTCTTGAGAACGTCATTTCTTCTCTTAATCTCCCTGAATGTGTCATAGATGTCTTCCTCCTCTTATTCTGCAGTGGAAGTAGATGTGGGAGTTTGCATATTCTACTTTTGGAATGGGATGGTGGCAGAGGATGTGGAGAATATCAGGTGGCCACCTACTGAAGATGAACTTGGTGAATCCCCAATTGTGATGACAGTTTGCCATTTTTTCTCATTTCCTTGGTCAAGGCCCATGTTGATCCTAGCTCTCTTCCTATATTTTATCTTGAACTCCTTAGTGGGGGAATCGATGTCCATGTATGTTTGATCCTCCTCGGTCCTCTTACTTCCTAATTCCTTTTCAGGCTCCTGTCCTTTGTCATCTTGAACTCCTGCTGCTTTCCTCTCTTGTGGAGTTGGTGTTTGGATTCTTGAAGTAGAGATGACTTGCTCTTCAGCCTCCTAGAGTGTGTCTACCACCCATTATTTTTGGTTCATGTACTTATCTATCTCTAGTCTGTGGGTATGGGTGTAGGGTGTGGACTTGTTTTCCACCCTCTACTTGGAGATGATCCCCATTGGATCATAGGACCAGGTGAAACTGTGTGTTAATTTCATTTCTTTCAGTATTATATCTGCCTCTCCCCCTGATGCCCTGTTGTTGCAGATGAATGGGCCGATTTTCGATTTTATCCTCAATTGTGAATTCTTCTTGGCTGAAACAAAATGCACCTCATCAGCATCTATCCTTTGTCTTATATACTCAAGGGAAAAGATCCTCATGGAGAGGTATTTGGATAATTTATAGGGGGGGAATTCACTACCATAAACCCTTAACTCTGTGTAGTTCTGGTAGAGATACCAGTCTGTTGTCCTGACCTACTCTGTCAACTGCATCACTGTAATGTTCCCAAATTTGCACCTAGCAATTTGGAACATTATATTTTGTTGCTTTCACCTATGAGAGAAATAAATGGGTAAGGGAGACCATGAACAATAAAAATATGAATAATTTCCATCTTAATAAGGAAGGGGATCACTTCAGAAGCTGAACTTTACACTTACAAGTGTGAACAAGGGCAAAATAGATGAGGACATAGTCAAGTTTGACTAAGTCAACATGCATTCTTGAGGAGGAAGAGATCACCTAAGAAAACCAATTCAATGCGAACAAGGATCAGCCTAAGACACATATATAAACTAGATTGAAGACCCCTAGTGTGAAAAGAGGCATTGGAGGTGGATTAGTTGACCAAGTCAACAACGCAGCCAGAAGAGGAGGGAAGCAAGTTAGGGAAGCGCAGTTTTGAAAGAGGAAGCTTCATAAAGAAGTCACCTCAACATTGTGTGGGGCCTGAGGTGAGGAGGCTCACCAAAGATAAAATGAGGGCATAGCATCAAAGGGAATTCATTCATGTATTCAACTTTCTTGGTCTGGAGACCAATTGCATACTTCAGTTGTTTAGCCGGAGTTGTTGCGCTGCTTAGTGCAAGGGATTCCTGTGCAGGAATTCCATCCTCTCTTTGGATCAACTTGCTTAAGTGATCAAGAGAGAAGGATTTGAGCTTCATTTAAGTATTAGGCTTGGGTCCATTCATCTACATTCAGCCACAGCACAGGCTCCTTCAGAAAATTGCTTCCTTTATGCAGCAGCAGCAACAGCACAGCTGCACCCTTTGATTTGATGCAATTCTTTGAGGAGGAGGTGCTCATTTCCCTCCGGGAGTTCTAATAAAAGACCTAGGGCCATCTCTTTGTATTATTCTGATATCTCATGTCATGTATAGCCATGTTTAATACAGAGATGCAGTAACTGCGTTATTTTCTGCAGTACTGTTTTTTATTCATGCATTTTGCCGGAAACCTTTGTCGGGTGTCTTTTTCTTTGTATAAATGATGTTAAACCTCCATTTCTCTACCATTTGATTAATATAGACTTCATATCAAAATTCGTTTATCATTTTCTATAGAAACCCTCATGGTAATTATTCTCTCACTGTATTCAGAAATTTATGTTTAGCAAAGTCATGGGAAATCAATGTTTTCTAGCCTAGTCGGGAAAGGAGGAGCTATTTAACATAGCTAGAAGCATTATTTTGAGCTGAAATTCAGAGCATAGGTCCCTCATGACCTAAGCTATCATATCCAGCAATTTCCATTTCTTATTTTTAGGCTCATTTCTGAAGAAAAAAAAACCTTTTTAGGGCATAAAACACCCTTTTTCCCCACTTTCCGGATCATGAAACAAAGTACAAGTTGCTGTTGTAGCTAAAAATTATGTCTATGTGTTTCTTATGTATATTTTAAGCTTATTCATCATAACGGGACCGTTATACAACTTATTCATCACAGAGTTTCAAATTTGGAACATTACAGTGGTATCAGAGCTGCCATCTTGGCTCAGCCTATGGATTTCAGATCCACTCTGAAGATAAGAAGGAGAGGAGAAAAAAATGATGGAGAGGATGAGCTTACTCTCATCCATTTTCAGACCTAAGAATAAAGAAGAAGAGAAATGCATTGAAACTCCAATAGGGTTTCAAGGAGGAGAAAGCTGCAGTGAAACCTCTAGGTTTCAAGAGGCAGAAAAAGATGCAGGCACTTCCTGTTCCTATGAAGGAAGTGGAGAGCAAGGATACCACTTAGATCATGAAATCCTGAGTGGGTATTTGGAAAAATACAAGTGCCAACCTAGGTCTTTCCTAAAGACCCTATATTTTCCTCAATTTATTCAACTGAGAGAAGAGAGAAGACCTTGCAGCAAAGAAGAGATTAGAGGCAATAGATTCCTATTGTCTAAATTTGATGGGTCAACTACAGCAAGATCTTGGGAAAGAAATCTTGAGGCATTCTTCCTACTTCATCCATTGGAAGAGAGGGAGGCAGCAAAAGTTGCAGTGCTGCACCTAGAGGGTGAAGCCAATGCTTGGTGGTGCAGTTACTTGAGCCACACAAGAGTGACTTCTTTTTCTGACTTTACTCAAGAACTGATCAAAACCTTTGATGGAGGGAGATCAAAGGAGAATATACCCACACCACCATGGGAGGGAGAAAGTACCAGCACTGCCATAGCCTTGAGAGAGCAGCCTTCTACACTTGCAGTTGGATCAGCCAACATATTGGAGAGAGGAACTCTTGCTGCCATAGAAGATGTTCCAAAGGCTCACCAAGGTATGCATAAATTTCCATGTCTTTACATTTCAAAAAATTCTATGGAGAGGTTTGGAGATTTTCTTGCATATGGACCAGGATCGAATTCTAATGCTGAGATAGAGCAGCAGGATTGCACTGCACTGTGCAAGCTTAGAGGGTTAAAGGGAGAATTGAACCATCAAACTCATGCATCACTGATGAGTTACACACAACCCTTAAGGTTGGAGTGTGAATTCTTGGAGGATGGAGTGAAATTTGCTCCAAGAAAAGTCATGCAGAAGAAAATGTTCATCCGGGAGTGGACACATGAGATAGCCAGAATACCCTGGAGGAGGGTTACAACGCTGTCAAGTGGTAGCATCAAGGAGGTTTTGCTTTCAGCCCCTTTGGATCCTTATGGGTTCAAGATTATCATTGATGAGAGCTCTTTTCTTAGAGATCTCCAAGGATTTGCATTTCATCATCTTATGAAATGCAAGGGGAAAAGTCTGATATGGGAGGATGGTAGACCTCATTGGAGGAATGACAAGATGGAGAAAGCTAGGAGGCATCCACATGGAGTTGAGTGGATGTGGATGGGAGGTAAGAGATTGGTAAACCTCTTGCAAATCTATGACACCGGGCAGCAAGAGGCAATGTTGTGTTGGCTACTATTGAGAGAGTTTGGTCACCCTATGACATGTCCTTTCCCATGGGGTGAGCAGAGGAAGGAAGATTGGCAGGATACTTTCATCATGGGGAAGCAAAGAGTGTGGATGCATTATGGTGATGTGATCATTATGTTTTCACCACATAGGTTGTATGATGGAGGTATGGTGAGGCAGCAAAGTCATTTGTTGCTTTGGAGGATTAGGAGAGAGAAAGGGCAAATTTTCTCTCACACTTGGTATGATGCCGCAGGATTAAGGAATGGTACTAGCATAGTGCAAAGAGAAGCACCTCAATATTGGGAGGATCTTTACATGTACAGCAGCATTTTGGGAAGAGTCTTTGACACAATCTATGTCAAAGAATTGAGCTTTGAGATGACAATAACCCTACTCCAAAGGCTAGCAGCGCTGTCACTTAGGAGCTGGGATTGCTTGCTGAAGTGTCCCCAAGACCACTTCACAAGTAATGCACCATGGAGGCATGTAGAAGATGAGCATGAGAAAGTAATGGATGAGATTATCCCTTACTATGTTTTGACCTTCTTGGCTTGGATCCACAAGCACAAGGAGAAAGATCTACATGCAACATTTGTGGACTTTCCTTCCATGCTTTTCTATGCATACCATCCCTCAATGGAGGAGTTCACTTGGGAGAGCATTCAATTGAATGTATATCAGCATATGGAGATATGCACAGCCCGGAAGATGAAGAAAAGGTCGGCACAACCACTTCCCTACTCACCTACAGGAAGGGAGAATTTGCACTTGAGCCATTTTAGCTCAATGACCGAAGTACATGATGGAGGAGGTAAAATTTTGTTTTGTATTTTACACTTCCTTATCTATATGAGCAGCATATCATACCAAGAATGTTATTTCCTTCTTGCATATTATATTGTTATGTACTTTAGGCCACCTGTAATGTTTATGATGGCCATTTTACTTGTGGATTGTGGGGGAATGCCACATGGTTTTCAGTGTGCATCATTGACACCAAATTATGCTTTCATGATTCCCTTTTCTAAAATGAATGTGGCAGCAAACAAGTGACTGAAATAACACTTGTTGCACTATGTATTGAGGGGGGAAAAGGATGCCCTGTGTTGTTTCCATGATGGGGAATATGTTCTACCACCTTGTTTTCATATGTTTATGTTTCCATATTATGTTGCTAAAACATTGATTATAGGAAGCACCTTTGGAGGAGTGGAACAAGAGGCAAAGAGGCCCAATGAAGAGATGATTCTTCACAATATACAAGCTGCATATTTCAGAAATAACAATGGGTAGACCTTGATTTCCATGCTTTACATCTTGCCTTCAAGTGAGAGGACTCATTTGGGAGGTTTGAGTTTTTTAAGGAGACACCTCATGGGTGTTGTATTTGATGGGGTGGTTTGGGTCTCTCTTGAAGACCGTTATATCTCAGCCATATATCATAAGCAACCCCATATATATCATAAGTGGAGAGAGAAGCAACAAGATATGCACATTTTAACTCCACACAATCAGCTATGCAACCCACCTTCTTTGCAAGAGCTCAAGGTGGAAGAGATTCTTCATGAGTTGCCATACTGGAGGGTGACTCATTGTGTTTGGCTGATAGCTTGGGGAGGGAGAGACTCAAAGGGGGATGATGAATCCCAATTTACATCAGCCCTCATGCTTCAAGAGGACCTTCAAACAACCCATTGTTGCTTCCATAGATGTTTCACTGCCACAAATGTTAGCTATATAAATAGCTTACGCACTTGGGAGAAGCAACTTGGAGATATATTGATAATGCAGCACCTTGATCTTTGAGAGACTTCATCTTATGAGGGTGCTACAGGGGAGAAGAGGATTCTCTTCAGTCCTATCCTTGCAGTTGCTTGAGGACAAGCAACATTTGGGAGGGGAGGACTGTAATGTTCCCAAATTTGCACCTAGCAATTTGGAACATTAGATTTTGTTGCTTTCACCTATGAGAGAAATAAATGGGTAAGGGAGCCCATGAACAATAAAAATATGAATAATTTGCACCTTAATAAGGAAGGAGATCACTTAAGAAGCTGAAATTTACACTTACAAGTGTGAACAAGGGAAAAATAGATTCTTTACCAATATATTCTCCACCATTTTATGAGTGAAGAACCTTGATGTTCCTCCTTGTCGCATTCTCCATGAGAGTTTTAAACTCTCTAAAAGGATAAAAGACCTCATCCTTCATCTTCAAGAAGTAGATATAAATTTTCTTGGAATGATCATCAATAAAGGAGACCACTGAGAGATATTATGGAAATAGGGCCACAAATATCTAAATTTATAAGTCCTAACACGCCATATGCTTTGTTGTCACTTCTTGGAAATGTTGCCTTAGAATACTACCCAAGTACGCATCCCCTACACATGTCATCATGTTCCATAATAAGTTCTGGAACCCATGTTACTGTTTCTCTGAGCATTTTGAGTTCTCCATGGTATAAATGCCTCATTCTCCTATGTCATAGCTCATTCAACTCCTTTCCACTACTACTATCATTGCCTATTAGTTTCATGTTAGAAAATTAAAAATTACAGAGCAGTGCAACACATAAAATATGCGAAAAACACAAGCACACAAAACACATAAAACCAAAGAGACACAGATATACATGGTTCACCCAGTTTGGGCTACGTCCACCCCGAACATCTAGTCCTTCCTTTCTATTATCTAGCAAAATGAAGAGACACAACCTACAGCAGATACGTTGTAATATCCTATGTTCTCTCTCACATTCTCCCTATCTATTTATCGCTCCGAGAATACACATACAATACACAGCCGCAATACAATACCCTCATACAAGCGAGGTGTTGCATTCTAGGGAAAAAAAAACCTAAACTAAACATAACTTCTACCGTCAGATCATCTGCCTAATGAATGGCCCAGATTGACTAGAAATTATTATACTTTTACAAGGAAATTTTACATCTATTTTTAGCTTTGGGGGCGCTGCCCCCGAAACCCTGTAATGTTCCCAAATTTTAGCCTCAAGCTAAAAGGAACATTATAGTTTACATATTTTTATTTTGTTGAATAAAATGGGTAAGGAGACTCCTTAACCCCTTAGATGGAGAAATAACACTCCTTGTGTGAAAGGAGGGTGAATAAGCAGCTGGATTAAGCACCTAAGGGTGTGAATATGATCGAGATCACTTTGATTTAGTCATATTTGACTAAGTCAACAGTGTTGTCCAAGAGGAGGAATCTCCATGACAAGGCAGCCCAGTTTTAGAGGAGGCTCCACTTGCATGAGCTAGGTGGCAAGTGTGGATGGGACCCATGGTGAGAGGAGTTCATTTGCTTTATAAGGAGGAGATGGCAGCCCATTTTCATTATGCATTAGCTTATCATTTTTGTTGGGTCTGCTAAGACTTGCATACCTAGGATTTTTAGCAGGGTTGTAATGTTCTTGAGCACAAGGAGGGTGTTCCCGATCGAGAATCCCTACCTCATCCTCAAGGAGGGAGAGGGTTTGAGCTACATTTCCTCATTCCGAAATTTGGCCAAAGCTACCTCCTTCAGTGCAGCGTTTTCCTATTGGGCAGAAAACGTTGTGTTGTTGGGTGCCGCAATATAGGAACTCATAGAGTAATTCTTTGGCTTTTTCTTCGGTCGAGATCTTGTATATTATTTGGAGGAGCAGCAGAGGAGACTCCCAGGCATCATTTCAGATCTTTGGCACTAGGCCAATCATTCACCATCTCTCACTGCGCAGTCTAGGTCTAAAATTGTGTTATTTTGTGTAGGCAGTGTTGGAAGAGTCTATTGAGTTCATCAGGAGGATTGTTCTTGAGTAGAGGGATCCAAGCCCCCTTTCAAATTATTTTTGCATTAGCTTCCTTATACAGCATCCCTTTGGACCCTGTTGCAGCAAATCCTGAAAAGGGAATATTACAGTGGTATCATAGCATCAATCTTGGCTCATCCTGTGCATAATATTTAATGCTATCAGAAAGAGGAGCTTCTCTCCAAGAAGAGAATATTTAAAGAGGAAACAAGAAGAGAGGAAGGAAGGAAGAGGGGGTCTCCCTTCTTCTTTTCCAGACCATGGAGAGTATCATTAAAGGCCTTGAGGAGATAGAAAGGGAAAAATGGAGAGATTTTCTGAGAGGGTTTGTGGATGAAGCAAGCCCTAGTTGTGACCATGTTGGGTGTGAGCATTCAGCCACACATGCAGATCCACAGTGCAGTACATTGCCCATATATACTACAGGGAGAATGGAGGAATATGAGTCACCAAGGGAGGATACCTTGAGTGATTTTCTTTGGGAGTATGAATCTCAATCATGGAGATTCGAAGTGCACTTGGACTTCCAAGAGTTTTGCAGACTCAAGGGTGCAAGATCCAGAAGCCCCAAAGGGAGAAAGAGAGATATATTCTTTCTATCTAATTCCTATGGATCAGCAAGGTGCAAAGCCACAGTTTGGGTGGAGGAGCTAGATGCATATTTTCAGCTACACCAAGTTGCAACCAAGGAGGCCATCACTATAGCAGCTCTACATCTCAAAGGTATGGCCCATGATTAGTGGTTTAAAATTTATGTTTCACGTTATCATGCAAATATAAAAACCTATGATGAATTCACTAAGACTTTGGTGAAGAGGTTTGATAAAGACCAATATGAATCATCATGTGTAAAATCTGAGAGATCAAACACCTTGCATGAGTTGGAGGGAAACATGAAACAAACTCCACTCCAAAATTCGAGGGGAAGAAAACTAGGATGATGACTTGTTAGAGGAAAGACCCCCATTGTATGAAGGGAACTCTTCCATTTGTGATAATGTGGAGATCCTACTTTCAAAAGAAGACCGAAATCCATGGTCTCTCATTGAGGGGGAGGCATACTCACATATTGGTGAAGAGAATGTGCATAGAAGAACCCACAGCATTGTATCATTGGAGGAAGATCCATCACCCCATGGAGATGAGAGGGGAGCCATTGCTTCCATTGGAGGAGTCCTTCTTTCTATGCAAGGGATTCCAAGAGGTACCACATGTGGGGACCTAGTCACAAATCCTGAGCAGCATATAGTAGCATTGGAGGATTGTGAGATGGATGGAGGGGAGGAAGAGAAGGATCATCATCAAGGGATGATACACCCTTATCTATGCCAAAAGGTTTTTGCACAAGAGAAGGAGACTGTACAGCGCAATGAAGAGAGGGACAAATCAGTCCACTCATACATATAGTCCGCTTCTGAACTTGATGTCTCACTATATGGGGGCATTCCACCTGGGAGGCCACCTGATCTAGAGTTGATGAGGGGAATCTTGTCATTTGGTTCACCACTCTTGGATTCCGGAGAGGTGAAGACATTGGAGGAGTCCAGCACAGCGCAAAGAGTTTGGGGTAAACCGAAGGAGGAGGGAGACATTATTTCATTTTCAGTATCACCCACTCTCATCAGTTATACTGCGCTGACAGAGTTTGCTGCAGGGATGGAGGATGGCATCTTCATGATGTAGGATGACTGCTCCACATATTTGGAGAGGAAAATTCCTTTGAGGAATGACTCTTCCACACATGGGAGTGGATGGAGGCCACTCATACTTACTTTGGCCTAGCTTGGGAGATTCCTTTTGGATGACAGCCTCTCATGGGAGGCCAACTTCCAAAGGACACCATCACTATTTGAGCATGAGCAGCTACATGATGGGCATGGCAACATTTTGGAGGATGAATTTGGCATCGGGAATGTCAAAGTAGCAGGCAACAACATGAGGGGAGCACCACATTGCAGATTACCAGCCCTTTCCCGGAGGAGGATAGATCCAGATTGGAGGTCCCAACTCTTAATAGAGTACTCCAAGGATCTAGATGCATGCATGACTCTTGATGACCCAGGAAGAGGTGACAGATATACAGTAGAGGATGTGGTCATCTATTCATATGGCAGAATCTTCTTGACCAAAGCTTCTGAGCTCCAGAAGAAAATGTTGCATGCAGCACATGAGGGCTTTCTAGCTATGCACTTTGATGCATATTTTGCTTTGCTAGAGGAGTTCACTTGGGAGGGCATGCAGCATGATCTATATCAGCATATGAAGATATGCATAGCCCAGATGATTTTAGAGAGGTTGGCACAACCATTTCCCTACTCATTGGAGGTGAGGGAGAGCATTCAGCTGAGCCATTTCAGCTCAAGGACCAGAGTACATGGTAAAGAAGGTATATCCTCTCATTTTGATTTACCTCTCTTTTATGGGCAGCTTGATGAGCTAAGGATGATCACATCTCCTTATGCTCCTTATTATGATGTACTCGTGGCCCATTACAGCAATGGGAGTGGCTATTTTCATGCTGGTTTGTGGGGGAAGCCACATACTTCTTGGTGTGCACCATTGGCACCAATTTGTACTTTCATGTTTTCACCTTATGAGATGTTTGTGGCAGCAAACAAGTGGCTGGGAAAGCACTTGGTGTTTTTAGTTCTGATGTAGGCAGGATGCTCACTGCATTGGTCCCATGAGTGGAGCAGTGACCCACTCTCTAGTTGTCTTATGATAGCTTGATCTCATTGCGTGTTGCTTCCTTGTATTGTTAATGGTTATACATTTATAGGGAGCACTATTTGGAGAGTGTTGGAGGTATTAGGACAACCCATTGGGAGCATGATTCTCCCCATTGTACATGTTTTAAGTTGAAGTAGACACCAGGGGAAAACCATGATTTCCACATTGCTACTTTTCTCTTCTTGTGGGAAAAACCACTTGGAGAATTTGAGGGGGCATCTCATGGCTGATTTTCTTGATGGGGAAGCTTGGGCCATTCTTGGAGGCCATACCATTTCAGCCCAAGGATAGAGGCAGCCCCATATGTACCACAAATGGAGGGAGAAACATCTTGGGAATAAAAATCCCAACCCTCCATTCAACCCCCAACACATTGCATAAACCAGGGGTTGAGATTTCTATTTGGATGATAGCATGGATGGGAGGATCATCACTGGGGACAACATTTTCCCATGCATGTCATCACTCTTACCTTGAGGAGGCCATAGCACAATAGGAAGGTTTCCACCTACACCTTCTATCTTTCCATGACATGCACCATTCTGGTTTGCATACTTGGGAGGAAGCGTTGGAGGACAGATTTGTTGCAGGATATCTTGAGCAGTGGTGGAGATTGTTGATGAGGAGGCCAAAAAAGAAAAGGGGGAGAAATTTTGTTCTCTCTATGCAGTTGCTTGAGGACAAGCAACATGTGGGAGGGGAGGACTGTGATGTTCCCAAAATTTAGCCTCAAGCTAAAAGCAACATTATAGTTTACAAATTTTTATTTTGTTGAATAAAATGGGTAAGGAGACCCCTTAACCCCTTAGATGGAGAAATAACACTCCTTGTGTGAAAGGAGGGTGAATAAGTAGTTGGATTAAGCACCTAAGGTTGTTAATATGTTCGGGATCACTTTGATTTAGTCATCTTTGACTAAGTCAACAGCATTGTCCAAGAGGAGGAATCTCCATGACAAGCCAGCGCAGTTTTAGAGGAGGCTCCACTTGCATGAGCTAGGTGGCAAGTGTGGATGGGACCCATGGTGAGAGTTCATTTTCTTTATAAGGAGGAGATGGAAACCCATTTTCATTATGCCTTAGCTTATCATTTTCATTGGGTCTGCTAATACTTGCATACTCGGGCTATTTAGCAGGGTTGTAGTGTTCTTGAGCACAAGGGTGTTCTCGGTCGGGAATCCCTACTGTTAGCCACCTATAAATTTTTGACATAGCAAGCAGGTGGCTAAAAATGTTTCTGAGCCTTCAAGAGAGACATTTCCTTTGTAAATATATCATTCTTGAAGCCTCCATATACCTTCTATCCTTTAAAGAATCTTCACTGTTGTTTCCATTAAAGAATCCTGCTGATTGGCAAAGAAAACTGTTGTCAAAGAGGCCTCCATTTTCTTCCTTTTCATTCCCACAACTTCCCCTTTTTTCACCCTTATTCCCTTCAAAAAATTCCTCTCTCACCCTCCATTTAACCTCTAAACCCTCTCAAAACCCTTTCTAAGACTCATATTATCCTTTATCTGATTTAAAAATGCTTTCTTTCATCTACCGGAACCCCCCCTTTGGCCTTGAAAAGCACTAAATTTGGCCTAAAATACCCTTTTTTACACTATGACAGGCTTAAGCCCCTGAGGGCTTATACAGCTTAGCCCCTTTCTTCATAGGCCCCTAGCCCCCAACTGAAAGCTAAAAACCCCAAAAATCCCTATAAAACGCATAAAAAACATTTTTCCCGCTCCATTGAAGGTTAAGCCCGTGGGGGCTTATTCTCCCTAACCCCTCCTCCATGGAACCTAAAATCTTGTGATCAGGCGCTTAATCAACCGAAAACCCAATCAAAATGCATTTCTCCCTTTGTTTTTATCACCTCCGACAGTTATGGTTCGGGTTAACAGGAACCGTTGATCTCCACAGATCGACGGCCTTCAGACAATCGAGCGCCCCTTCATTTCATACCTACTTATTTCATTTTCTAACGCTCTCTGCCTCCCCCACTGATCTCAACCATTGAATTTTTAGATCCAACGGCCAAGATCATTTCCGCCATTCATAATAGTTCACTGCCCTTTGAAAACACTATCACGCCAGTTTTAAATCTATGTTGTCCATTGCACACGATCCGACGGTTAGAGACGAGCCCGATAGCCCAGCACATACACTGCTGCTCCATCCAATCTCAACCGTTCATCCATTTAGATCCTACGGTCCATAATCAATCCGATGATTTCACATCCGCCCGTGCATCTTTCCCCATCGAAGTTTTTCCACACCGTCTGATCAAAACCAAGAGATCAGACGGTCGATATCCTTTTTCGCAAAATTTTGATGTCCAACAGATAACGTTCTGAAAAAATGCTAAATGGGCAGTATTGGGTTTCCACGTGTCGAGCAGTGTATGGTATCGCATTTTTTTTCGAAAACCATTTACCACCCTCAGCCCCGAAAACCACTCTGGTTTTCCACCTTACCGCCTATCCTCCACAATGTAATTTCTCGTTTAATCGCAGTCGTTGAATATTCTGATCGAACGGCTCTGATCTGATCTCGCCCCCATTCCTCTCCCATCCACCTATGCTCCCGAAAGATTCTTTGCACCGATCTCCACCGTTGAACTCTTTAATCCAACGGTCCGAGTGTAATCTCGCTTCTGCACTCCACCATTCATCTAACCTTATAAACTAATTCGTCGGAGGATCTGAGCCATAGATCACCATTGTTTAATGAAATCCAATGGCCCTGACATAACATTACTTCCATTCATTATTCATCTGTCCAACCGTCTGAATGACCCCATCGAGCGATCTGCGCCATCCATCAAACTAATCTAACGTGCCAGATTCAATCTCACCTCCACCCATGGTTCATTCATTCCTCCTCCCCAATGGCCCTATCACGCAATTTCCATCGTTGATCACCAATGGATGATCCAATCAGGCGGTCCAAAATGCACAGCACTCCAGACCTCCATCAGACCATTTTTACACCATTTCGTTACGTTTTTCACCCGTTGCTTCGCTGCTACCACTGTTTTTCATCATTTCTCTCCATCCTCCACGGGCCTCCGAAACAGTTCCCCTCACTCCCTCATGCTTGTCTTTAATGAGTTTATTGGTTTTGCAGGTTTTAAAGGACTGCGAATGCACTCTGTCTCACAGTCACAGACAGGGTTATTTAGAACGCAAAATATCAGTTCCAGGGCCAGAAGTAGCAGAGGAAGATGCCTGAGAAGGTTTTTAAAGAATGTTTTCATCAAAGATCAGGCTATGAACCTTGATTCAAAACCCTGCAGTGCCATTAAAGCCTATATATGCACCAAAGCAGGTCAAGAGCAGTTTAAAAGTGTATCAGTAAGGAAATTAAAGGATTAAAGCCCATTATTGAGGATTTGAATGCTATAATCCAGTGTTCAAAGGATGAAAACCATAAAGATGATTAAAAGGCTTAATGAAGACTAAAACACATGAAACAAGCCATATCATTGTTTTAATGTCAGAAGAACATTTTTCCTCCAGAAAGGACTAGCTACATAATTTCCTCCATCTTCCATTGAACACCAGAGCAATTATTACACTAACAGAAGCCTTAAAAACTGTCAGGACAACAATTATGGAAGTATGGGAGACCTTGCATACCTTCCAGCTACCTTACTTCTTTCAGAAGGAAAAACAGAGTACCATGCAACCAGAGTACTTCAAAGAACATACCTAAGGTTATTACCAATCTGACAAAGACTTATGAATCAGCCTAAAGGGTACCAAACATGTTAGATGCAGAGCCATTATGCAGAGTGGGCATCGAATAATTCCTCCCCTCTGTCTTAATGAATCAATTAAGTTTACAACTACTACTCCTCCTCTCCATTCACCTATAAATATTCATTGAAAATACATTGTAAAGGTTGTTGGTTGTTGGGATTTCATTGACTGTTAGAACTGTTATTGAGGAAAGTAGCTGAGTAGTTTGTAAAATAGTAGGCTGGGAAGAGAATTTTGGATTGTAAAGCCACTGAGCTCAAAGTATATGACTGGTTTTGCACATCAATTGAACAAGCAGATTCACAGGATCCTGGTCTATATTATTGGTGATGTTTCCCTACTGCAATTGTTTCCTTTCATGTTTTATCATAATGTCCATTTTTCTCTGATAAGAATCAGTAATCTAGCTTAGGATATACTGCTGCAAAGTACCCTAATGTTTCCTGCTCTTCTTATCCTTTATGTTTTTAGCTGATTGTATATCTGAGAACAAATTCAGTATAATTTAACCAGTCAAAGATGTTGGTTTTCCCATGCTTACTGATGTATGAATTTTGAATATGTTTCTTAGATGTTCTTGTTTGGTTTCAACTGGAAGAATTGGGAAACTGGGAGATTAGAGTTAGCCCTGTCTCACTAGGTTCCTTTTCCAACAGTTAGCCTTTCAAGATCCCTTGGAGTTAGTGTCAAAATCATTGAAGGTTAAAGGTCTTTCTCTGATCTTAGGCCTTGCTCTGTGTTTAATCTCAAATGTTTATCTACCTTCTGAAAGTGGTCATGAGGACTGCTGGATTGTCTCCCTTAAGAGTATGCTGAAAGTAGGCTGGGTTAAAAGTCCCTACTTGATCTTAAGCTACCCTTTGTTTCTTATTGAGAGTCTCCTTTAAAGTATGTCAAAAGCAGGATAGGTTCAAAGTCCTTACCTGATCTCAGGCTGCACTTTGGTCTCTTTCTTTCACCCACTCTTAATGTTCCATCTCACCATCTATCTAAAAAGATCCTTTGGTATAGATGACTTTCCCTATGGAAACCCTTGGATCGTTGTTATGCAAGTAATCCCCTTTCATGACTCCATAGCCCAATGGATTGGCACTTCTTTGACCTATCTTCCCATGCTGAAACATCCTTATATTTAGTTCCCTTTTCCTTCCATATAACCTTCTCAGTTAATGGTCTCCAACCAAAAAAACAAACCTCAACCCCTGTGCTTCATACCTAGCCTAATACCTCAATTTGAGCCTTAAAGATATATCACTCTTTGCATTTATAGAGAGATCCCTCTCTGGATCCAGGAGGGCTAGATCCTAGGATCCCAAAGTGGTTTGATGTTGTCTTATCTTTTGGTCTTGCCAATCTGGCCAAAACATAGGAACCACAACACCTACCTCATCCTCAAGGAGGGAGAGGGTTTGAGCTCCATTTCCTCATTCCGACATTTGGCCAAAGCTACCTCCTTCAGTGTAGCGTTTTCCTATTGGGAAGAAAACGTTGTGTTGCTGGGTGCAGCAATAGAGGAAATCATAGAGTCATTCTTTGGCTTGTTCTTCAGTGGAGATCTTGTATATTCTTTGGAGGAGCAGCAAAGGAGAATCCTGGGCATCATTTCAGATCTTTGGCACTAGGCCAATCATTCACCATCTCTCACTGCATAGTCTAGGGCTAAAATTGCGTTATTTTGTGTAGGCAGTGTTGGGAGAGTCCATTGAGCTCATCAGGAGGATTGTTCTTGAGTAGAGGGATCAGCCTTCTAATAAGGAGCATCATTGGAGGAGGGAAATATATATTTCAGATCTACCATAGCCTCATCATATGTATTTAGTGTTGCAGTGACATATTAACCCTATCAGTTAATTGTCACATTGTATTTTATCTAGCATTTCTAGCAATCCCTCCTGGATTGGCTAGAAATCTTGTATTGGGGCCCAACTTTCCATTCTTGGGAATTTCTTTGGTTCCTTCAGCCTCATTATCATTTTGTATGTATTCAATAGTTACTACTCTCATAGAGACTACGTAGTCACTGCTCTTCGGCATTTTGTGCAGTTGCAGCAACTCATGTATTTCATTGCTTGATCATTGGAGATTGGTTCTCATAGCTTGAGTGGCTTGTCCCTCATGATTTTATTGTATATTGTTGCTGATATAATAATATAATGTTGGTTGCATAACATTTCCCTCTTATGGTATATTCAAAATTGGAGAGTTTATGATTGTGTTCATGTATTATTGTAGGCTCTCTCTCTGAGCATTCTCTAAGGGGCCTAGTTTGGGGAGACCTGAATAACCCATCTAGAGACATTTCTTTGGGCTCAACTTCTGGAAGAGAAGTGTTTAATGAGTTAACAAGGGGATCCAAGCCCCCTTTCAAATTATTTTTGCATTAGCTTCCTTATACAGCATCCTTTGGACCCTGTTGCAGCAAATCCTGAAAAGGAGATATTACAAACCCCCCGCCAGGGGGGGGCTCCATAAAGTCGCAGCCACCCCCCCTGGACCCCCAGGCAACGTTTAATTTCGAGCGGCGTTGCCGCCCCATTAAGGTACAGGGGTCCAATGCTGTGATACAAAATAAACAAGATAATCAGGCTCCACACCTAACATGTCATTGGAGAGTCAATCTGCAACCGGTATAATCTATTGCTTCGAACTCCAATTTGTCTTACCTTCTTCCAGCTTCGGTTTTTGACATACACTTTCTTTCCTATGAAGTGAATATCATACCCCTTCTCCTATAACTAGGATTTTGAAATTAGGTTCATACTTAATCCTAGAACATGCAATACATCTATAGCACTAGTGCTTGCTCCTAGCTTCCCTCTGAAATCATATGGTACCTCTCCCTACTGGAGTACATTTCGTTATGTTTCCCATAGTAATCTGGAAATCCATATGATCCTCCTTGTAGCTAGAGAAATATTCTCTAACCCTTGTCATATGAGTTGATGCTCCACTTTCTATATACCAGATACCCTATGAAGTTGATCCTTAAAAGCAAGCAAATTTGTCCACCAACCTGGAAGACAAGTCTACAACCTCCTGAATGTCAATTATGTCAATGGTAATGTTGAATTATTTACAATGTGTTATTCCTTTTTCACCCAACATTGTCTTTGATCTAGAAACTGCTGAAAAAACCCTTTGTGTCCAGCAAGAGATATGCCCAACGAAATGATTGATTTTATCCCTCTTCCTCTAGAATCACTCGATCTGGAAGGATTGAATTTTTATGCCCCTCTCAAAAAAATCGAACTTACTCAAGCAACTTGACCTCCTAGAAAAATCTTGCACTTCCCTTGGGAATTTCGGCTTGCTACCCTTGCTGAGCAGCGAAATTCCTTTCCTTCATTTATGATCTCTCCATCTTATCAACCTAGCTCTGATACGATGTGATATTTTTATCTACTGCAGCAACTAGAAATAATTCTTCTAACTGTAAATTTAATTATGTAGTTTATTTTCTATGGAAAACAATGAATAAAATCTCAACTGCAATTTTCACCATAAAAATACTATGGAAAATAAAATATTGAAAACTGATAAATTCTAGCACACATAATAATTTTGACACAGTTATTTTTGGACAATTTTCCCTGTAAAAACACAATGCAGGAAAACCAATGCAGCAGATGAGGGTTTTATTATTAATATTCAGCAGCAATTTTGAGTACAATAATTTAGATGATCAACTAGAAATCTAATTTGATGAAAATAATGGAAGAATTTGTGATGATTTTCTCTCACCCCATAGCTAATTTCTTCCTCCGAAATTACCTCCCTTGCTTTTGCATTGAGCCTCTTGTGTCACCCTCTACGCAGTGCTTATGCAAGCCCTTCAGGGATTTCAGCGTTCCTTCCTTTTCCTCTTTCCTGAGTTGGAAAGTGTCCTCTCATAATGTTGCTATCCTCCTCTACCACTTGCTACTCAACCTCTGGCTCTATCTTCTCTGTTGAATCACTGCCACTGAGAAAATCAAACTGTGGGAAATTGAGTATCTGCGCTAGTGTATTCTTCATCACCACATCGATCTCCTCTTATAATCCACTCATGGAGCACCAACAGCCAATATTAAAACATGATTGATGGATAGCATCATTTCTGGATCAATCTGTGTGATTTTCTAGATGATTCTCGCCTATTCTCAATTGATACTGATTAATTTACCATAGTCCCTAAGTTTAGACTTAGGAAATATTTAAAAATTGGTTAATAGTATAATTGAGAGACTTCTAGGCTGAATTTCCAGAAACGATTTTTGGGTTCTGTAGATCTCATGTAGTCTAGCCTCTCCACAAAATTTTGTGGCTAAGACACATCCGATGCTACAAAAACTAACACTCCCTCTTAGTGAGGAATGTGTTTTGGTGTTGTTAGTGTCTCGTGATTCAGCAAATTGGTAGACCAAATGCACAGGGTAACATCAGACCAGTCTTTGGAGTCCTAGGACCTAGCCTTCCTAGACTCAGAGAGGGATTTCTCTATTGTATGCAAAGGATGTAAACTTATTTGCTTTAAATGGTTGATTTTAGGCTAGTTGTTAAGTGTAGGATTTGTTGTTTGTTTTGGTTGGGTAAGATGAACAAGTAGAATAGGTTGAGTGAGAGGTCTTCAAATCATTGGGTTATGGAGTCAATGAAAGTCATGTATATCTCAACAATGAGTGAGAGTGCATCACAGGGAAAATCTAGTATGGTCAATGGATCTTTAAGGTTATGTGTGAAGTGAAATGGACATTAAGTTGGTGAACAAGGTAGGGAAAAGGGAAGTGAAGTATCCTTTGTCAAATACCCATAAACAAGAAGGTCTCAAATACTGATAAGCAAAAGATAATAATCATGATATAGGGCAAACCATTAACTCAATGACAATACTTAAACAAATAGACATTCAAGATGAACAATTCAGTGAAACAAAGAAAGCAAGAAAACTTATCTAACTTTAGTGATTTCACCTTCAAGGTTTGAAAACATATAAGATGACAAATAACTTTAATCAAAGAAGAGAGAACTCCTAAGCATAATTTGATCAAGCTACAAAGAAATTTCAGGCAAACTTCTCAAGCATGGACAAAGGGCATGATCAAAACATGGCCTATTTGGCTAAACCTAGCAAGTAACACTTCAAAGAGAGATTCCACAAATAGAGTTTAGATAGCATCAAGTAAGCATGGCTAACCATAAAACATATTTGAAAACTACTTTCTTAAACCATTGATGAAAAAAAAAAGCTTAGGTGGGTCTAAGGAGCAGCTAAGAATTCCTTAAACTAACCCAACTGAGGAAAACATAAAGACAATAGTAAACAGGAAGGACTAAGGTGCCTCAAACAACATTTCTTAGCCTATAATTTTCTGATCTACTGCAACATAGAAGTGTTGGCAATATGATGCAGAGTGTTGTCCCCACTGAATGAAGATGAAGACATGAGACTGTTGACATGTGTTGTCCTTGATGGCAATCCACCTGATGAAGTTAATCTTGACCTGATGGGCTTGGTAAATGATGTAAATCTGATATGAAATGATGTTTGTTAGCAATATGATGCTGAGTGTTGTCCTTGAATGGCAAGATGATGACAACTTACTTGATGAAGTTGTGCTTGATAGAACATGTCTTGATGAACTAAATCCGATGTATCTATAGTGAGTACAGAAGGCAATGATGAAAGGAATTCAGCATGTGATAGATCTATGATGAAAAGATTATGTCTCTAGGAATACGCGGATTTGCCTAGAGGAAGTCACGTATGCACGCGGGAAAGAACGTGCCAAGTCGTATATGGGCAAAAGCGCTCATAAAGTGCAAAACTAGGGGTAGCCACCATGGTATTGACCCATTGTATTGGGTAATGATTCGTCTAAATGACCCCGTCCTGGAATACCATTGGAATTAATGTGGTTTTGGCTCATGGTATTGAAAAAGGGTAAACCTATATAAGGAGAAGAAATTCATTGTGCAAATTATGAGTGAGGGTGCAAGATGTTTGAGCTTGAATAAATACTTCTCTCTGAAGTATATCTGAATGAAAAGGGTTACAGTTGAATGAAATATCTGAATGTATGATGCACCGATGAAGGAGTGATGAAGAAGCGGATCTAGATCTGAAATGCACGTGTATTTGCCAGATCTGTTTATGGAATGATTAGATCTGAGATGAGGCGAACATCTGTCTGAAGTAAAGGGTAAAAATATGTGTGATGTATCTATTCTGAAGAATTGCAATGACCTAAATGTCTGAAGAACCATAGGCTAGTTAGCCGAAGAGGAAGCGCGTATATACGCGGCTTCGCTGAAGAGAAAGCGCGTATGCGCAATGAAATTGGCTTTGTAATTTGTACAGAAGTATATGATGGTTGATATGAACGGAAGCGCGTATATACGCGACATCAGTGAAAGGGAAGCGCGTATGCAAACTAGGGTTTGCTGAAGTCTGTGGTAAGAAATGTCTGATCTGTTTTGCTGGTTTACTGATATCTGTCAGTGAGTTATATGTATATGTTTCATGGTTGACTGTGCTTAAAAGTATGGAAAGGGTCCAGTCTGAAAATATGATGAAACGTGGCCTGCAAGTGGTGTCCTAAAGGAAGCTTTGGATCCAGTGTGAAAATTGATGAAACGTGGTCCATAGAGGTGCTGAGGGTTGTAGCCTTCACTCAGGGGGTCGTAGCTCCCTTCCAGGTGAGGCTGGTAAACGAGATCGGGGGGTCGTAGCTCCCTTCCAGGAGAGGCTGGTAAACGAGTCAGGGGGTTGGAGCTCCCTTCCAAGAGAGGCTGGTAAACGAGCGCAGGTGGGTGCCTGCGTGCTGGTAGAGTCTACACCAGCACATATGTTGTAAGATGTTTTCTCTATAATAAAATATTGAAGGCTGAGCAACTGCAGCGGTGGTTTTCTCCCGACTTGGGTTTCCACCTAAAAAATCCTGGTGTTCATGTGTGATGCTGATGTGTAATGGTTTAGTCTGTTCTTACTGCACATGTTTACTGTTTATAGAACATCTAATGAATGAATGATGGAATGATATAAGTGAAGAATTTATGGCTTAATTAGATCTCTGTGTATACGCGAGTTTTATGAAGGATATCCGCGTGTATACACTAGTTGGCTTCAGCAAAGTAGCGTATGGGTTTTAGAGCATGAAAAAGTAAAAAGTTTTAGTTTGCCCTAAATACTGATTCACCCCCCCCCCTCTCAATATTTTTCCCAACAATTGGTATCAGAGCAGGTCCTTCTACAGAAGCTTGATCGCTTGAAGGAGATCCATCGCAATGGGAAGTCAAGAAGGAGTAATGTCTATAAAGCCACCTCTATTCAATGGAAGAAATCTGATATTCTGGAAGGTACGAACAAAAGCTTATCTGCAAAGTCTTGGTGCAGATGTATGGGCAATCGTGGAAGAAGGTTATCAATACCCGGCAAGTATTCCTACTTATGCAGCAGAAAGGAAGAAGTATGAAATCAATGCCAAAGCAGTGAATGTCTTATTGGGAAGCATGTCTGAATCAGAATTTGCTAAAGTGATGCAGCTACATTCAGCAAAAGAAATATGGGACAAAATCATTCTAAGCTATGAAGGAGACACAAAGGTAAAAGTGCAAAACTCCAAACTCTTAGAATTGAATATGAAAATTTGAAGATGCATAGTGATGAAAGTGTTGCCAGTTTCTTTCTTTGTCTAGATGATATTGTAAATCGGATGAGAAATTTGGGTGAAACCATAACCGATACTACTCTGGTGGAAAAAGTCTTAAGATCCTTGACTTCAAAATTTGATTCTAAAGTTTCAGCCATCGAAGAAAGGCAAGATCTGCAAAATCTTACTATTGTTCAATTACATGGTATTCTGACTGCTTTTGAAATGAGACAAGGAGGTCCTTCTCAAATCAGAGAAGCTGCTTTTAAGGTATCTGCAAAAGGAAAAGAAAAGGAAGTTGTCAAAGAATCCAGCTATATATCCGAAGAAGAAGAAGAAGCGAATTTCGTGAGAAAACTCAAACTAGGTACTGGAAGATTCAAAGGTAAGCTTCCCTTCAAATGTTTTGAGTGTGGAAAAGTTGGTCACTATGCTGCTAAATGCCCTTATAAAGAAAAACATGGTAAAGGGAAACAATTTGAAAAAAGGAAGAGTTATTATGCAAATGAAGATGATGATGAAGTGTCTAGTGAAGATGAAGAAGATTCTGACCATGATCTGAAAGTGCTCATGGCAAAGAAGCAAAAGAAGAAGGCTACTCAAAGCAAGCAGATACCTTAGAAATCAGGTATAGCAGAAATTGAAGGAGATGAAACAGGTATTAATCGTTGTTCTTGTATTTTACTTAACTGTATATGCAAAGATTATGATAGTGAAAGTGAAGACTCTGACCAAGCTCTACAAGTGCTCACGGCAAAGAGGAAAAAGAAGAAAGCTACTCGAAGCAAGGAGATGTCTCAGAAAACCTGTATAGCAAAAATTGAAGAAGATGAATCTGATAGTGATTGGGGTCCTTTGAATAATCTTTGTACAAACAATAGTGAAGATAGTAAAGTTGTGGATCTAGAAGAAGCTCTCAAGGTTAAAGTTGAAGAACTACAAAGTTCATCTAAGACGCAAGAATCTATCAACAAAGAGATGGTCTCTCAAATGGAAAAACAAATAGAAATGCTAAATGACAACAAAGGTTTCATACTTATGCATCCAATCAAATTAAAGAACTAGAAGCAGAAATCAATGATCTAAATGCAGATCTCGAAAAATCAAGCAAGAAGAATGAAGGACTTGAAGCTGCAATCATCTCTCTGCAAGAAGATCTTGAAGCATCAAGTAAGAAGAATGAGGAACCTCTACAACCATTTGAAAAGGAAGGTCTTGAAGCAGAAATCATCTCTCTCAAAGAAGATCTGGAAAAATCAAATAAGAAGAATGAAGAGCTGCAACAAACATGTGAAGAAAACGAAAATTGGTTGAAGGAAGAGATTCTAAATCTGAAGGATCAAGTAGAAGATGGAAGAAGGAAAGAAGAAAGCTTGATGAAGCAATGTCAAGCCTTGGAGGTTGAGGTAAACATTCTCAAAGGTAAATTAGAAGAAAATGTTAAACTTTTTAGGTTTCAAGATAGTACTAACATTTTGGACAATATTTTGAGTAATCAAAGGTCTCCTACTATCAAACTTGGTCTTGGTTTCCATGAAACTGTTAAAGGAGAATCTAGCTCACAAGGAAGTGCAAAAAATTCAGGGGATGTCAATGCAAAACCTGAAGTGTTGAAAGAAACAAAAGATCAACCAACAATCATGAATTCTCAAGGGAATTCATTCAAGAACGTTGAATGTTTTAAATGTCATAATTATGGGCATGTTGCAGCAAATTGCAGGAGCAGATCATTTCAGCCTCAAACAAACAGTTCCTACATAGAAAGGTACTCTCGTTTCTTCAAGGGATATTGTTTTTCATGTAACAAGTATGGACATAAAGCAGCTGATTGTAAAAGGAGGAAGATTAGAAATACTCATTATGATTCTTATGCTTATTTCTCTGGACACATGAGATGTTATTCTTGTAACAAGTATGTACATGTAGAAAAGGAATGCAGGTTGAACAGATATGAGAAATTGGATAACTTCCAACACACAAATAGAAAGTTCAAACAAATCAAAAGATGGAAGATGAACTTAGAATTTCGACTACCGCACTTATCCGTCAGTTTAATTTTCTATTTGATCATAGTGGAATGATACATTATGATTTTTTAGTAATGTATCACTATATAATATGATGTCTCATGGTTGATTTGATTATTCTTGTTATATGTATTTCGATTATAACTGAGCATGAAGAAGACGTACAAGTACAAGTTCAGGGGATGGGGTGAATGTGAAAGTTTATACTTCACTTTCATATGTCTGTTTATACACGAAGTTCCGCTATATTATCACGCAGATACATTAATGACAAGAGAATTTATATGATATTTGTAATTCGAGTGTAATTGTGGGAGATCGGTCAATTAATGATCATTATTGCAATTTTTCATTAATCGTTACACTAATGAAATGATATATGGTTTCACTTGTTGAAGATTATGGATAAGTCCTGTTTGCTTTTTGATGAAGAGTATTCGTTGCTGAGATGAAAGTCTTATAATTCAGAGATAAGGACAGATCATGCAGAAATTGTTGATGATGACTTGCTGATGAATGTATTCAAGTTACACAAGTTAAGAAGAAGCATTGGTTCATGGGGAGCAGCAGGTTGAATACTAATGATTGCATTGTTGGCAATATGACTGCTTATTCTTTGGATTTTGTAATACTCATGCTCAAATGATGATGACTTGGTACATGGTTTATTATGATGAGATTTTGAGCCCTGGTTGCTAATAAGTATCTTTTGTGCTCACACATGGATGAGTTGGATGTCGTTTGATTCAGAAATAAGAATAGATCATGCAGAGTTTGTTACTATGGTTGAGATCTTTTGCTTACATATGTTACTTCATGTTAAATCTTGAAGATCTTGATGATATTGGACCACATGGATGATTGCTTGACACATATTTGAAGATGTTGTTCTGGTATGATAATCTCTCTTGGAAAGATTGTATTGATGCTGCAAAGAATCTGAAGGCTTGGTTACTAATGTACTTATGCTACAACCGTTGGATGACGCTTGAAGACACAACTACACTGTTCTATCTATCTGTAGTCCAGGGAAGCATTCAAATATCCCAAAAAGAAGCTGAACACTGTCTTTTTCTCACAGAGGATCAGATCTGGTTAAAATTTAGAAGATGGTATTGATACGTTGAAAAACACAGCCGCATATTACTAAAGTCTACGCAAAAACTGCGTATGTCTCGATTTGGTCGAAGATTGCTTGAGTCATTTTCAAAGACAACAGGTAGTATAAGATGGCATTCTACTGTTTGGTATCTCTGGTGATGCTCCAGTTCTCATAATTCTATTTCTAATACTTTGATAAATATGCCTTGATGATTTGTTGGTGAAAGTGTTCAGGATGCACAAACTAAGGGGGAGCCTTAGTCATATGGAAAGGTTGCTTGGATGCAAAGATTCAGGGGGAGCATTAGCATTGCTGAGTATAATGAATTGTTGGCATTATGATGGTTCTGAAACATGTTCTTGAGGTATTTTTGGTATTGGTCATAAAAGTCATATTTGTATTTTGATGAAAAGGTCATGTTGAGACCCATGATGTAAAATTGTAAATTTCAGTCATAATGTGTAAACCCACTTGGTTGGGTAGCTGAGTCAAATTTTGTAAACCCACTTGGTTGGGTAGCTGAGTTGAAATGTGTAAACCCACTTGGTTGGGTACTTGAGTCTTATATGTAAATCCACTTGGATGGATCTTTGATGTAATTATGAGTCATTGGTGATAGGAATTTCATAGAGTCATGTACTTCATTGGAAAATATGTTTGAAGATTCAGCACTCAGGGGGAGCTTGGTCACTTCAGTAAATATCAGATCTACAGAACGCTTCTTCCACATGTGGAGAAAAGGGGGAGAGTATGTTGGTTTTGATCCACCCTTTGCCCTTGATGTCAAAGGGGGAGAGTGACATGGTGTTTGAATGAAGAGAAAGAATGGGGAATGTGACATGGTGTCATTGTATTCTTAATGTACCTATCTGTTGTGGCGACCAAACACCATCGTGGTTGCCATCAAGTCCAAAGGGGGAGATTGTTGGAAATATGATGCAGAGTGTTGTCCTTGATGGCAACCCACTGAATGAAGATGAAGATGATGAGATCGTTATATGTGTTTTCCTTGGATGGAAATCCACCCCATGAAGAATATTGGACCGATGGGTTTGCAATGACAAATTCGATACAATGATGTTTATACAATATGATGCCTAGTGTTGTCCTTCTTGAATGGCACAAGATGATGACATTCTTACTTGATGAAGTTGTGCTTGATAGAACATGTTTCGATGAATTCAGTAAATCTGCGTATTCAATATTAGTGTTGTATGAATGAAGAAAGCAATCAAGACAAAATCTTTACAGCATATGTCTTTAGGTGCACTTTCGATTTGTTTAGAAGTCGCGTCCAAAGTTGTGGCATGCGAAATCACCCAAGTCGAGTGGCAAAAGCGCTAGCGTGCAAACTGTAGTGACCACCATGGTATTGACCCATTGTATTGGGTAATGATTCGTCTAAATGACCCCGTCCAGGAATACCATCGGATGTAATGTGGTTTTGGCTCATGGTATTGAAAAAGGGTAAACTGATATAAAGAGAAGAAATTCATTATGAAAATCATGAGAGTGAGAGCAAGATGTCTGAGCTTGAATGAATACTTCTCTGTGAAGTATATCTGAATGAAAGGGTTACAGTTGAATGAAAGATCTGAATGTATGATGCACCGATGAAAGGAGTGATGAAGAAGGGGATCTAGATCTGTATTGTACTTGTATTTGCTAGATCTGTTTATGGAATGATTAGATCTGTGATGAGGCGAACATCCAGGCAAACATCTATCTGAGGTAAAGGGTAAAATCTGAAGTGATGTATCTGTTGTGAAGAATTGCAATGACATTTAAGTTTGAAGAACCATACGCTAGTTCGCCGAAGAGGAAGCGCGTATATACGCGGCTTCGCTGAAGAGAAAGCGTGTATGTGCAATAAAATTAGCTCTGTAATTTGTACTGAAGTATACGCTGGTTTATGTGGACGGAAGCGCGTATATACGCGACATCAGAGAAAGGAAAGCACGTATGCAAACTAGGGTTTGCTGAAGTCTGTGGTAAGAAATGTCTGATCTGTTCTGCTGGTTTACTGATATATGTCAGTGAGTTATATGTATCTGTTTCATGGTTGACTGTGCTTAAAAGTATGGAAAGGGTCCAGTCTGAAAATATGATGAAATGTGGCCTGCAAGTGGTGTCCTAAAGGAAGCTTTGGATCTAGTGTGAAAATTGATGAAACGTGGTCCATAGAGGTGCTGAGGGTTGTAGCCTTCAGTCAGGGGGTTGTAGCTCCCTTCCAGGTGAGGCTGGTAAACAAGATCAGGGGGTCGTAGCTCCCTTCCAGGAGAGGCTGGTAAACGAGTCGGGGGGTTGGAGCTCCCTTCCAGGAGAGGCTGGTAAACGAGCGCAGGTGGGTGCCTGCGTGCTGGTAGAGTCTGCACCAGCACATATGTTGTAAGATGTTTTCTCTATAATAAAATATTGAAGGCTGAGAAACTGCAGCGGTGGTTTTCTCCCGACTTGGGTTTCCACCTAAAAATCTTGGTTTTCATGTGTGATGCTTTGTGTGATGGTTTATTCTGTTCTTACTGCACATGTTTACTATTTATAGAACATCTAATGAATGAATGATGGAATGATATAAGTGAAGAACTAATGGCATAATTAGATCTCTGTGTATACGCGAGTTTTATGAAGGATATCTGTGTGTATACGCTAATTGGCTTCATCAAAGTAGCGTATGGGTTTTAGAGCATGAAAAAGTAAAAAGTTTTAGTTTTCCCTATATACTGATTCACCCCCCCCCCCCCCCCCTCTCAGTATTTTTCCCAACAATTAGTGTTAAATGGAAAATATTTATTAATAGTTAGGAGGGTAAAGTTAACTATTGATATAAAAATTACCATTTGAAACAAAATATGGAAGAATCCCTAAACCAAGAATCTTACTTGAGATTTTATAATTTGAGTATAGTCCTCACTAGTATACGAATAATCTTCAGAGATGTAATTGTACAACAAAGTAACTTGTCGAGGGCGGAGGTGAATCATAATATGATAAAAAATATTCTATCCATAGGATGAAATTAGTGTTAGCACTATAATTAGAAGAAGAAGAAAAAATTGTCAAAATGGAGATGTTACAAATGGTATCAGAGCCCATGTTAAAACACTATGCCATAATGTGTTCTCACACGAGAGAAAATTTATGTTACTGTAAATTGTTTATTAAATCAAATTTTGAAAAATATTTACTTTTATGTACAATGAAATAGTGCAGAACCATACAACTGCAAGCAATGAGTGAAGGGGATGAGATGTATCTGGATCTAGGTGGTGAAGAAAATCCATCAGGTCCTAATGCTCCATTGATGTCAATGATGCATTGGATGCAAAGAGAAATGATGCAACTGAAAAAATCAAAATTAAAGGCTATCTTTAGCCAGTGAAGAGCAACAAAGTTTAATTAGAGAATTGACCTCTCGGAACATTCACGAAGGTGAAGGATCTAGGAAAAAGAGAAGTGGAACTGTGTAATACCTCTCATTTCGACAAACAATTTTTATTTATTTTTATATATCCATGTAACTTTGTTCTCTTTAAGTGTTCGTTAGAATTCGACATCATGTTATTACTATTCTTGACTTTGTCACTTTAATTTTCTAGTAATTAATTATGAACTATAACTAAAATTTGCTTGTAAAATTTTCAATTGCATTTTCCTGCTAAGTAGAATACTCTCTCATTGTTTATTATAACAAACTACCCAAAATATAGTCCTACCATTATTCCACTTATGCCATAATAGTCACATGTATCCATAACCTAAACCATTGACACAACACTCATAATTATAATAACACATATATCCTGTGTTATTTCTTTATTCCCATTTACAAGGGTTTTCATGAAACCTTTTGAATTATTAAATATATATCTAATACCATGCTGTATTTTTATGCGTACCACTCTTCACTTTATTATCATTACCCACTCATACTGATACCCCAATGTATTCCTTGTTGGTATAGTCTTATCCCCACTATATTTATCATGGCTTGCTACCACTGAACCTCATAGTTCATGTTGTTTACCTTTTTGAGACATGATTTAATTCACACTGACTAACTATGTAACCTCGTTGCATTTATGAACCATAACCATAGTAATTTATGTAAGTAATTACATTACCATTAAATACGAGATTTTGTTATGTCCGCGTGATTCTGGTCATAATGGATGCTGTCAGTATTTACAATTTCGTTTTCCAAATTATATTTCGATATTCTCGTTCATTACCCCCAATCATCCCATTTGTATCAACAGGAATACGATACAGCTATACGACCACAATTGGCACTAGAGCTAATTAAATAGAGAAGTACCGACCCATGTGAATTGTACCCCAATTCTTGATTCGACGATTTGATTTCCTTCTTGGGATTTACTTCATAACTTGATGTGTGCCAATTTTAGTACCCAGTCCCCAACACATCGATCTGACGGCAAGCACCCATCCTCCACCGCGTGGACGGTTTGAATTACTAAAGTGTTAGGGTTTTCTTTTAACACAAATAATCTGGGATTTCAGTTTGGTATCACTTCCTTTCTGGTTTTCCTCTAGAAATGTATTCCTTGTTTTTCAATTTAATTTTGTTCACTGTATTTTTCTTTCGATTCTACGCATAAATGCCAAGAAGAATCACTTGGAGTATAAAACGAATTCCTTTGTATACTTACAGGTACTGCATTCACTATCTCTAAACATTTTCCCTTTGTTAGATATGCATTCCATTTATCATTTTCCTCATTTAAATTATCTCTCTATGATTTAGTTTTCGTCTAGCATTCAAAATCGTTAGTTATGGAGGTTACAATACTATGCTTCCTTTGTTATTAGACTTATGTAATTTCATTTTCAATATCTTTTTAATTTCTCTCTATGAATTTTGACTGATAATTTGGTTTGGTCATCATCTTAATAAATTTTAGAATGCGTCTCTATTCTTAGTGAATGATGATTTAATGTATTGTTTCTAGCTCTGCATGAATTCTTTTCATTTCCAGAATTGGGGTGAATTACTTCCATTGCATAAGTAGGGACTGTAAAGTTTCTTCATGTGTATTCTGTGGATTACAAATTGTATTTATTGTTTCAATACCCATTTCACCCTTTTATACTAGTTTAGTCTGTAGTATAAATAAAGTGCACCCACTTACACTCTTACTATGCTTGTGGAAATGTAGACCTGCAAATAATGGCATCCCCAGCATTTTTAGTGTATATAATTTTAAAAAGGATCCGCCTTGGCATAGCTATCTGCGTAAGATTTTGATGACCCTAGAACTACATCTGGAAGAAGTGGTTTTGTGATTCAAACCTCGCCTCTCCATACCTCTCACTGTATGAAGACTTCGTTCGAATAGTAAATAGAAACTCCTTATGTCCAGATAGGTATAGGATATCTTCCAACATAGTCCTAATAGTTTTAGTACCATTTCTTATATTATCTGGTCACCCTATAGTGACTAATTCTCTCCTCTTCTCCTTTACAACTATAATATGTATATGCATTCACGACTTGCCAAGGTATTTAAATTTTCATTTCTTCACAGTTTAGTTCCCAATTTGATTCATAGGTTTTTCTTCTGTTATATGATTTTCTAATTCGTTCTTATGTTTTCTTGCAGGTATGGATTCCCTGCCATGTCTCTATTTTTATTTTTTTTCCTTTTTAAAGGGTTGGAACTTTGTTACCCTTGCGACGCGATTTAGTTTTCATACTGTAACTCTGATTTATATAGGTTGGTTTTTTCACTTATGATTACTTTACTATGTCGATCCTTACACCATGTTTGCAGATAATATAGATAGTTGTCTCATAGTGACACAGAGTGTCTTCTATGTCATTGTTTTTATACATAGATTAATTGTATTTTTCAATATACATCGAATATTTATAGGTTTGTAACCCATGGACTGAACTCTTTTAATTATTCAATTATTTTAATAAGAAAATCTTCCTCCCATTTAATACTTATACCTTTTCCTGTTGAAAGTTATTTCCAAGTATAATATACAATTGCATGTAATTAGAATAATTTTGTTGTATAATTTACATGCAATATTCAAAGTAAGCTCTTGAATATATATATGAAATTTTTGTATAAAACTATTACATTCTATAGTATTTGTCTTTGTAATTAACATAACATAATTGTGTCATTATATTAATTCTAAAACGAAACTATTTCAAGCAGAAATGTCTAAGTTCTGTATTGAAATTAGTTATTGTGCTTGCATACCAGTATTTCTTTTTGTAGAAATTATCTTAACTACAGTATAACTATCATCATGCATTTTAAATATAGTACATATATATTTTCTTATATAATACTTCAGGGATAAAAATCATCTAATGTACATAATTTACAACATATACATTAGCTTTCCTATATTATGCATAGATATTTCTTTATGCTTACAAGACGAGACTATCTTCTCTTTATACCACTACTTCAGATTAATGTTTCAGTATAAATTTACAATTTTAAGATATGCTTGTCTATCTTATGTTTAGTTCTAAATAAATTTTTCTATACTGAAGACAGAAATGTATAACTGTACGGTAGACCATATCTATAGTTGTAAGGTAACTATTTATTTTGTATATGTATCTTAATTTCAATTGCAGAGTTTGTTTCCTGATGATCTAAATGGTTTATTAGTAGAATTCTCAACACTAAAATGGATAAAGGTAATTATCTATGAGGTACCTAACCTCATATCCTTTCAGATGGTCCTCTACAAAATATGTGTATACAACCATACATATTTCACTATTTCTACTATACTGAGTTCTGCTAAATGTATATATCATCACCATATAACCGTAACTAATAAATTCTCCAATTTAGATACACATAATTTAACTTAAAAATTCACATTAACATGACTAAATTATGACAATCCATAACTCATCACAGTATTAAAATTTGAGTAAAACCATTTACAATTGGATGTGCATACCACTTAGGTCTAACTAGTTTCCTCCCAATCATAGAGATCGTTCTCCATAGCTCACCCCCGAGCAGAAATCCTTTGATCCAGCGATAGACAACCCCCTGTCTATCTTCAAACAGATTATTTAATCTTGCTTTCCCCCAAACTCTTTCCCTTAACTGCGTTCAGTTAATTCAGGATGTTGTATTCCTGTTTGCCTAGCCTTTCCCTCTTTTTCTTCCACAAAGGTACTTTTAAAGCTAGATTTTCTGCTTTCCATCTTTATTCCACCTCTTCCCAATAATTTCCTCTTTATTGGCATAATTAGATATTTATCTCCAAATCTAATTTTACAACCTTACTTTATTCCTTCCAAGGATTTCTATAAGTTTGGGAATGTCTTACAACCTTATCCATCCTCATGGATTGGGTTCTCACATCCCAAATCTCAATCTAGTCACCACACATAATTTTCTATTTTATTTTATTAATTTAAAATAATAAAATAAATTCACTTAATTTTTTTCCATTGTGGTCCACTGTACCCTTTTGGACGTGTTCAAATGTCATATAAAAGAATAGAAACCTGGGGATATTACATATTCCCCCTCTAAAAACAAACACCGTCCTCGGTGTTGCAAAAAAAATAACAAAATCATTGTTTAAATAGCGATGGATATTTTTCCATCATATCAGCCTCTCGCTCCCAAGTAGCCTCTTCGGGTGCAAAGTGCCTCCACTGCACTTTTTCCCTGGCCACTATCCTATTCCGGAGCTCAATTTCTTCCCGTGCCAAGATTTGAAGTGGCTCTGGAAGGAATTACCCTTCTAGTTCCACCTGTATCACATTCCAATAAATAACATGAATATGATCGTGCACATATTTTTTTAATAACGAAACATCAAATACATCATGGACCTTAATGTGAATGTGTAAAGCCAGCTTATATGCAACTGGTCCAATTCTTTCCAATACTTCAAAAGGTCCACAGTAACGTGGAGCTATTTGTGCACAGCTTCTAGTGTGCAAAGTACTCTTCTCAGGCTCAATCCTTAGATACACATGATCACCCACACTAAATTCTATGTGAGTTCTCTTTTTGTCTACATAATTTTTTTGTCTGTCTTGTGCTGTTTTGATGTTTTGTTGAATTTTCTTCACAAATTTTTCTATTTCTTGCAAGGCGTCTGGTCCAAGTATTAGTTTATATTCAGGTTGACTCTAACTTATAGGGGTATGGCACTTCCTGCGATAAATTTCTTCAAAAGGGATCATCTTTATGGAGTCTTTATAGCTATTGTTATAGGCAAATTCAGCGAAATATAGGTAGTCTTCCCATTTTGATAGTCTAAAATATGGTTTTTTCTTTCTGTTTGGCCATCAGTTTGGGGATTGTAGGCAGTACTGAAATTGAATTTGGTACCCATTCTTCCAAAAAAACTCCTCTAAAAAAACTGCAGTGAATTTTTCATCTCTATCGGAGATGATCATCTTAGGAATACCATGCAACTTTACAATCTCCTTCATAAAGACATGTGCCAATTGGGTTGTACTAAAGGTAGAGTGTACAATTATAAAGCGAGAATCTTTAGTCAAAGTATCCACTAAAACCATGATAGATTCATGTTGGTATTTCTTCCTTGGTAAACCAGTAATAAAATCCATGGAAATAGTCTCCCACTTCCATTGAGGGATGGGAAAACGATTCAGAAACCCAGCTGGATGTTGATGTTCAATCTTTACCTGTTAGCATTCTATACATCTAGCCAAATAATTTGCCACATCATTTTTCATCCCAAGCTAGAAGAGATCCTTTATTAATGCTAAAAGTAATTTCTGGTATCCTGGATGTCCAACATAGGGTCTTTTATGGTACTCATCAAGAATCGCTTTCTTTAAGGAATCTACCTCAGGGATGTACAATATGTCTCTATACCAAATTAACCCTCATTGGTTCTGTGTATACCCTTTCATTTCCTTTTTCAGCATTTTTGACTGAATTTTTTCATAGTTTTTGTCTTATCTCAACACCTCTTGTATCATTCCTTCTATATCAAATTTGGCACTACTTCCAACATTACTCATAGTTTGCGAAGCATTTCTGCTTAGTGCATCTACAATCTTGTTTTCCTTTCCCTTAATATGTTTGATCTCCCTGTCAAACTAACTAAGGAAGGAAAACCACCTAGCTTTCCTTGAATTTAAATCTATTTGGGTGAAGAAATACTTTAAGTTGATGTGATCTGTCATCAACACAAACTTTTTCTCTAAAAGGTAACATATCCACATCTTAAGATCATGTATTATAGCATCTAGTTAGAGATCATAAACACTATAATTCTATTCATGTTTCTTGACTTCTCTAGATTCATAGTCTATAGCAGATTTTTCTTGTAGTAGCACTCCTCCTAATCCTTCTTCACAAGGATCTATGCACACTAAAAATTCCTGATCTGGATCAACAATATTTAAAATATGTGTTGTTGTAAGTTTTAGTTTTAGCTGATCAAAGTTGTTTTGACATTTTTCAGTCCATTCAAAATTAACTCCTTTCCTTTGTAGGGATGTAATAGGGTAAGCTAAGGATGAAAATCTCTCCTCAAACCTCCTATAGTATCATGCAAGTCCCAGGAAGGATGTTATAGAAGACACATCACTAGGTACATGCCACTCTCTTATTGCTTTGATATTTTCTGGGTCTACTGCTAATCCTTTTTCTAAAATTATATGACCCAGATATTGAATTTAATCTTTCAAAAATTCAAATTTACTAAACTTAACATATAACTTATTTTCTCTGAGTGTCTGTAAAACAATTCTAAGGTGTTCCTAATGCTCAACTTCATTCTTAGAGTAAATCAAAATGTAATCAATAAAAACTAGTACAAATTTGTCCAAGTATTTATTTAAGACACTATTCATTAAGCACATAAAAGTAGCAAGGGCATTACTAAACCCAAAAGGTAGGACCACAAATTCATCGTGTCCATATCTAGTTCTAAAAGTCGTTTTGCTTATATCTTAATATTTAATTTTTAATTGATGGTAGCCTGTCCTTAGATCAATTTTTGAAAAGACTGCTTCTCCTCTAACTTGGTCAAGGAGATTATCTATCCTGTGTAAAGGATATATGTTCTTGATTGACAGCTTATTCAATTGGCGATAATCTATACACATTATGAAAGCTCTGTTCTTCTTCTTCAAAAACAACACCGATGCTCCCCATGGGATACACTTGGTCTAATGTAACCTCTGTCCAACATCTCTTGTAGTTTCATTTTAAACTTCATCAATTCTGGAGTACTCATTCTATATGGGGCTCTAGAAACTGGTGTTTCTCTCGGCACTAACTCAATTGAGAAATCAATTTCTCTCCTAGGGGGCAGATGAGGAATTTCATCGGGAAACACATCTTTGAATTCTCTGGTAACAGGTAATTTTTCTGTCCCAATTCCTCTACATGTACAGAATACACTTGGCAGGATTTTCTAGAAATTATTTTCAATTTAAGGGCTGAAATTTGTCTCATAGATATAGGCTTGGGTTTTCCTTTTACTATGATAGGTTTTCCCTCCACATATATGAAACGTATTTTCTTATCTAAGCATTTTAACATGGCTTTATGCTTCTCTAACCAGTCTATTCCTACCAGTACATCATAGGACCCTAAAGGAAGAATATTTAGATTTAATTCAGTTTGGTATCCATTCATATTTATGGCTGTTTGGGGTAACTTATGAGTCACTTTCATTTTTGTATCGGTGGCCAACTGAACGAACCATGACTACTAGAATTTTTCTGACTTTAAGTTAATTTTTTTTTACTATTTAAGGACTGATATAATTTAAAGATGCACCTAGATCTATTAAAATAGAAACAGGTTGGTCAACAATCATACCTTCTACTTATACCAGAGTGGATTGGTGTTCTGCTTGACGATCTTCTAGAGAAGCATTGATCTTGGTGATGTTTCTCACCACGTCATTAACAGTCGTTTCTTCTCTCAGTAATTGTATAGTCTGAATGTTTCTGTATGGACAGTCCCTCAATAAATGAGGATCCCCACAACCCCAAAACTCTAAAGGTTCTCTCATTTTAATAGTCCCCTCTCTTTTATTGTTTCCGTTTATCTGTTTGGACCCTGTTTGTGATTGAGCAGTTTTATTTTCTCCCATTTTACTAAACTTCTTTCTTTGGTGGTTTCTCCCAAATTTCTTCAGATATGCTTGTTTTATTTTTTTTCCGTTGGAGTCACCCTTCTCTTTGTTTTGCCAATTCTTTGCTTGTTAATTTTTGATCTTTAATTGCAAGTAACATTGCCTTGCTTTGTGCACCACCTCATCCATGGCCTTGGGGATATCAAGCTCTATATTTTCCTTCTAAATAGTAGGTTGACAGTTTAAGAAACGTTTTCCTTTGCCTGCTCTTCTCTCATATAGGGTACATAGCATAACAGATTGGAGAATTCCATTACAAAATCATCAATTGTAAGCTATCCCAATCTGAGTTCATGAAATTCCTTGGCTTTATTGTCATAATAACTTTCATTCAGGTATCAATTTTTGAACTTGACTTTGAAATCCTCCCAAGTAACATTTTTCTCATCAATGACATGGACCATTTTTGTTTCTTCCCACCATAAGGTAGCCTTACCTTGCAACTGATAAATAGCCAGCCTGGCTCTGAATTTACTTTCATATTCGTAAACCTGAAATTACTTTATCATATTCAGAAGAAATTCTTCAACATATTCCTCCTTTTCTCCGTCATAGGAGGGAGTCTTGATTTTTTCAGAATTCACCTTGCAATTCCTTTTTCCTTCTAGACTGATGTCTAAAGGCATCATCCTCCTCAGAATCCTCTGAGTGATATACCTTTACCTTTATCTTCCTTCCAGAATATTCACCTTCTTGAATATTCAGAGAGGTCAATTGTCTTATTAATATGTCGTGCTCTTCACTGGCTAAAGATAGTCTTTCATTGTGGCTTTTTGGTTGCGTCATTTCTCTTCACATTCGACGCAACATAGCTATGAATGGAGCATTTTCATTTGCTGTATTTTCTCCACCAGCCAGATCCACATACGGCTCTTCAATCATGGTTAGCAGCTATATACTTCAGTACTGTTTCACTATACATGAAATTAGACATTAGTGAAATTTAAATTTAATAAAAATTTTACAGCGACATACTTTATCTGATGTGAGAACATATTTTTCCCACTGTTTTAACTTGGGCTCTGATACCATTTGTAATACCTCTCACTTTGACAAACAAATATTTTTTTTCTATATCTTTGTAACTTTGTTCTCTTTAAGTGTTTGCCATAATTCGACGTCATGTTATTACTATTCCTGACTTTGTCACTTTAATTTTCTAGTAATTAATTACGAACTATAACTAAAATTTTCTTGTAAAATTTTGAATTACATTTTCCTGCTAAATAGAATACTCTCTTATTGTTTATTACGACAATCTACCCAAAATATAGTCCTACTATTATTCCACTTATGCCATAATAGTCACATGTATACATCAGCTAAACCATTGACACAACACTCATAATTATAATAACACATATATCCTGTGTTATTTCTTTATTCCCATTTACAAGGGTCTTCTAACCATATAATAATGAAACCTCCTAAATTATTAAATATATATCTAATACCATGTTGTATTTTTATGGGTACCCCTCTTCACTTTATTATCATTACCCACTCACAATGATACTCCAACGTATTCTTTGTTGGTATAGTCTTATCCCTACTATATTTATCATGGTATGCTACCACTAAACCTCATAGTTCATGTAATTGACCTTTTTGATAAATGAGTTAATTCACTCTGAGTAACTGTGTAACCTCGTTGTGTTTATGAACCATAACCATAGTAATTTAGGAAATTAATTACATTACCATTAAATAAGAGATTTTGTTATGTCTGCGTGATTCTGTTCATAATGGATGCTGTCAGTATTTACGATTTCGTGTTCCAAATTATTTTTTGATATTCCCGTTCATTACCCAAATTGTCCCAGTCGTATCAACTGGAATATGATACAGCTATACGACCACAATTGGAACTGGATTGAATTAAATAGAGAAGTACCAACCCATGTGAATTGTACCCCAATTCTTGATTCAATTATTTGATTTTTTTCTCTAGATTGACTTCATAACTCAATCTGTACCAATTTTAGTACCGAGTCTCCAACACATCTATCTGAGGGCAGGCACCCATCCTCCACTGCGTGGACGGTCTAGATTACTGAAGAATTAGGGTTTTGTTTTAACATAAATAATTTGCGATTTCAGTTCTGTATCATTTCCCTTCTGGTTTTCCTCCAGAACTATATTCCTTATTTTTCAATTTAATTTTGTTCACTGTACTTTTCTTTTGCTTCTACAAAAAAATTCTGAGAAGAATCCTGTGGAGTATAAAACGAATGCCTTCGTTCACTCACAGGTACTTGCATTCAGTATCTCTAAACTTTTTCCCTTTGTTAGATACACATTCCATTTATCATTTTCGTCATTTAACTTATCTCTTCTATGAGTTAGTTTTTGTCTAGCATTTAGAATCATTAGTTATGGAGGTTACGGTACTATGCTTCCTTTGTTATTAAACTTATGTAATTTCGTTTTCAATCCATTTTTAATTGCTCACTATGAATTTCTATTGATAATTCGGTTTGGTCAGCATCTTAAGAGATCGGAGAATGCATCCCTATTCTCAGTGAATGATGATTTAATGTATTGTTTCCGGCTCTGCGTGAATTCATTTCATTTTCAAAATTGGGGTGAATTACTTCCATTGCATAGGTAGAGACAGTAAAGTTTCTTCATACATATTCTGTGGATCAGAAATTGTATTTACTATTTAAATACCCATTTCGTCATTTTTATACTAGTTTAGTCTGTCCTATAAATATAGTGCACCCACTTACACTCTTGCTGCACTTGTGGAAACGCAAACCTCCAAACAACGGAATCCCCAACATTTTTTGTGTATACTGTTTTAAAAAGGATCCACCTCGAGATAGCTATCTGCATAATATTTTGATGGTCTTAGAAATACATCTAAATGAAGTGGTTCCATGATTCTAACCTCGCCTCTCCATACCTCTCACATTACAAAGACTTTGTTCAAACAATAAATAATGACTCCTTATGTCCAAATAGATTTAGGATTTCTTCCAACGTAGTCCCAACACTTTTAATAACATTTGTTATATTATCTGGTCACCCTATAGTCATTAATTCTCTCTTCTTCTCCTTTACAACTATAATATGTATATACATTCAGGGCTTGCCAAGGTATTTAAATTTTCATTTCTTCATAGTTGAGTTCCCAATTTGATTCATTGGTTTTTCTTCAATTATATGATTTTCTAATTCATTATTATGTTTTCTTGTAGGTATGCCTTCGCTGCCACGTCTCTCTTTTTATTTTTTCTTTTTTTTAAAGGGTTGGAACTTCGTTACCCTTGCAAATTGCTTTAGTTTTGATAGTGGAACTCTGGTTTATACAAGTTGGTTCTGTCACTTACAATTACTCTACTATGTCGATCCTTACACCATCTTTGCAGATAATCTAGATAATTGTCTCATAGTGACATAGAGTGTCTTCCATGTCACTGTTTGTAGACTTAGATTAATTTTATTTTGTAATATACAGAAAATAGTTTTGGGTTTGTAACCCATGGAATGAACTCTTTTAATTATTCAATTATTTTAATAAGAAAATCTTCCTCCCATTTAATACTTATACTTCCTTCTATTGAAATTTATTTCCAAGTCTAATATACAGTTGCATGTAGTTAGAATAACGTTCCTGTATAATTTACATGAAATATTCAAACGAAGCTCTTGAATACATTATGAAATTTCCGTATAAAACTATTACAGTATATAGTATATATCTTTGTACTTAACATAACAGAACTATGTCATTATATGAATTCTGAAATTGAACTATTTCAACCAGAAATGTCTAAGTTCTGCATTGAAATTAGTTACTATGCTTGCATACTAGTATTTATTTTTGTAGAATTTATCTTAACTATAGTATAACTATTAGCATGCATTTTAAATATAGCACATATATATATTCTTATCTAATACTTCAGTGATAAAAATTTATCTAATTTACATACTTTACAACATATAAATTCACTTTCCTATATTATGCATAGATATTTTTGTATGCTAGCAAGACGAGAATGTCTTCTCTTTATACCATTACTTCAGATTTATGTTTAAGTATAAATATACAATTCCGAGATATGCTTTTCTATCTTATGTTCTGTTATAAATAATTTTTTCTATACTTAAGACAGAAATGTATAACTGTACAGTAGACCATATCTATAGATGTAATGTAACTATTTATTTTATATATGTATCTTAATTTCAATTGCGGAGTTTGTTTCTTGTTGATCTAAAGAGTTTATTAGTAGAATTCTCAACACTAAAATAGAAAAAGGTAATTCTCTGTGAGGTACCTAACCTCAAATCTAAAATAATCACTAGGTTTTAGTCATTCTGAGAGTTGGTCCTCTACATAATATGTCAATTCAACCATACATATTTCACTATCTCTACTATAGTGAGTTTTTTCAAATGTACAGATCATCACCATATAACTGTAACTCATAAATTCTCTAATTTACATACATAGAATTTAACTTAACAATTCCCATTAACATGACTAAATTATGACTATCCATAACTCATCATAGTATTAAAATTTGAGTAAAACCATTTCCAAATGAATGTGGATACCACTTAGCTCTGTTTAGTTGCCTCCCAATCGTAGAGCTCTTTCTCCGCAGCTCACCCTCGAGCAGAGATCCTTTGCTCCAACGATAGAAAACCCCCTGTCTATCTTGAAACAACTTATTTAAGCTTGCTTTCCCCCATCCTATTTCCCTTAACTATGTCCTGTTAATTCAGGATGTTGTATTCTTGTTTGCCTAGGCTTTTCCTTTGTTTCTTCCACAAAGGTAATTTTAAAACTAGCTTTTCCGCTTTCCAGCTTTATTCCACCTTTTCCCAATAATTTCCTCTTTGTTGGGGTAATTAGATATGTAGCATACCTCCAAAAAAAATTATTTTTTATTTTTTTTCATTTCGTCGCTTTTCGACGATATAACTTTGATATTCTATATATATATATTTTTCTAATATTCTGGCTATTAGCTCAGCCTTTTAACTGTAATGTTTCTCCTTCCCTAAAATATTTATTTATTTAATTTTCCTGGAAGGATTATTTTGAATCTCAACTTTCAATTTATTCACTATAGAGAAACAGATTAAAAAGTGATCAAATATTTATTATACTCTTCATATCTTTGATTCATATTAAAGTTGAAAACAGGGCTTCAACATATATGATCAATACAACTAATTGATATATATATATATATATATATATATATATATATATATATCTATATATATATTTAATATCACCTATTTGTTTCATCCCTTGCTCTAATTTCCTTTTTATAAACCTTCATACTAACCTTTTTATAAAACTTTAGTGATTTTATTACCATATTCAGTCTTAACTTAAATTAATACTTCGCATGTTACCATACTAAAATCTATACTTTTTCTGGTATGTTAACAAGGTATAGGCATATGATATAATCTACGTTAATAAAACTCCTATGGATCTTATGGAAGACTTAACTATATGCATCACTTCATATTGGAAAGTCTATTTGATAACACATACCATACGTATTATTAACATAAAAATCTATGTAATAATATTGTTTGGATCTATGTAATAATGTATCGACCGACCCATATTACTATGGTCTTCTCGTCGAATGAGGCAGGTACTCTTTGTCTTAAATGTGTTATCCGTACTCTGTGTTTTGAGCCACACAATCAAATCATTGTTTATTTTCCTTTACCACGTTTGTGAACTCGTATTTATACTCTCATCTGCTATTGTACATATAATTATTAATGGGATTAGGGTTTGTTTCTTGTCAATTTGAATGATTTTGATTTATGGGAGAGTTGAAGGATGGTCAACACTTGTATGGTTGGATGTTTGTTTAGGGTTTGTAACTCATCTGTATTAAATCTGTCATTTTCATTCTATTCCACTTCTCCTATCGTTTATTTTCTCTGATAATCCCAAACCAGTATGCCCTCAACCGAGTATGAAAGCTAGGCTTCTATGTGGCGCTTCCAGACTACAGACTTAACGTCTTCGTCCTTACTCTCACAAGTAAGACTTATTTCGTTTACCCTTATCTACTAAACCAAATTGAAAATTTATTTTTTTCTTATATGGTTGTGTATTCGGCTGAATTTCAAAGGATTATATTGTGAAATCTCTGTTGTTTCTTCGCTATAAATATTTATTTACTCGTTATTTATCTTCTCTGGTTTAAAATGAAAAGTATGATGGATCGGCTGGAAAATATCTTTTCATTGATAAATTCCCTGCTAGCCATGAATATATATTGGGATTTAATTAGCAATAGTATTGCAAAGTTTTGATTATTCGTATGATTTGTTTTCTGTGTCTATAAACATTTCATTTGATTAATTTTCCAATGCTTACTTTTTAAATCCCACAGGGTTTTTAATTTGGCTCTTTATTTGCCTTTAGTCTGAGGTTTTCCCATAGACCCCAGACAATATTAATCTCTTTTCCATTTCAATTTCTTTCTCTACGCCTATATAAAATTATACTGATACTAGAGAACGATTTTGTAACTTTAATTTTCTCATCAGTCATTTTACTAATTTATTTCAAATTATTATTGGGATGAATTCGTCGTTCATCTCAGAAATTTGACTTAGTTACTTGGATTATTGAATTGTCAAGGACTTCTTCCTATTTTTGCCCTTTTTGTAAGTATACAACTTTGTAACTCAATGAATAATTTGTTTATGATTATTCTATTTTATATCTCTTCTCTTGGCATTGATATCATTAATATCATATTCTCATTCATTATGAATGATGTTATTGCAAGGGTTTTTAACTTCGTTTGGTCTCATTTTATTAGGTAAAAACTTATCTCTGATATGGAGTTTTCGTTTTTGTATTTAGTATTGGAGTCATATATATATATATTCTCGGATTTTAACATTGTCCAATCTATATTCATATACAGGTTGAGTCTATGATTTCTTCAATGTGAATATGATTTTAATATGATCCCAAAATGTTTTGTGATTTGGAGTTAAAACGAGATAGGGTTTTTCTCCACAATCTTCTTCAGATGTAATCTGTACATTATTTATATATAATTTTTGGTTTTATTAGTGTTGACTCTGTAATCACAGTCAACGATTAAAATTCATAACAGGAAATTGTTATTTCCTTCCACTCACTCTGTTATTTAAGTCAAATTTCCACTTCGGTTGCTATGAGTATTAAACAATGATTTGTACTCATAATTATATATACATCAGATCGTTATTAATGTTAATATTGGTTTGCATATGTATAATTGTTTCATTTATAATTTGTTATGTTTGTCTAATGCCTAAAGTGAGGCATTTATGAACATAATTGATTTGTTTTCTTTTATGTACAAATTCAAAATGTTGCTATATAGATATACATACATGTTAATGGTAGTGACTATCCAATTTAGTTTCATAAAATTTATTTTTACTTCTTTGATATATATATATATATATATATATATATATATATATATATATATATATATATGGATACTATCATAGTTGTTACAACTTTCTGGGTGTATATTTAAACTAAAATTTCTGTACTACTATCCTCAATGTAGAAATTTCTCCAATAGGTTAGATTGTATATATATACATATATCTATTTAATTGTATATCATCTTGCAGATGTTGTCCTATTATAGCTAGTATGCAAAATTTTATTCTACAATAGTCACTTCTCAATATATTTTACTGATATTTTTATTTTCTCATAACGCAGAAACATACTAATTTCTCTTATTGTCTTACTACACTTAATAGTGTAATGCTGTATAATCTCCTGATTTTATTTTATAAGAACTATGTATTCTTTTAAATATTCCCTTGAAGATAGAAATTATAATTTATTTTCTCGTAATCATATAAGTTCTTATTGGAAGCAGTTAAGCAGAGTTTTATGTTTCATACTCTGTCGAATTAATTTTCAGTTTCTTTTTATGTAGACAGAACTTTGTATTTCAGAAGCAGATTAAAGTTGAAAAAATACATAGCCTATGGGGATACATATATCTTCAGATTTAAACCCATATCGGTTTAGAGATTTTGATTGATATTTACCCATAGCTTTTTATTCCTACAACTATACAGATTTTAGAGGATTATGTCCTATGATAACATCTGTTAAAAGTAAGGAGTTTTATACTATTATCAACATAAAATTAAATAACTTCAATCTCAATATCAATTTAAACTTTAATAACACAACTTGTAGCATAAGTTTATGATTTAAGTGTGCATACCACTTAATTACTATGACCAATCCTCCCAACCTTAGAGTTATTCTGTCTCCAGAACTCACCCCCGAGCTGAGATCCTCTCCCAGAATAGACCAACCTCAATCTATTTTGCAGTAGCTTATTAAGCTATGCTCTCCCCCAAAGCCTGCTTCTAATTCTGCGTCCAAAATTCCAGGATGTTTTTATTTCTGTTTGCCTAGGCTTCCCTTATTTAGGTACTTTAAAGCTTCTTTCTGATTTTCTAGCTTTTTACCTCTTCCCAGCTACTTTCCTCATCATTGGGGAAATTTAAATTTTTCCTCAAAAATCTAAATTAGAAATAAATTCTTTCAAGGCTTTTAGAAAGATTTTGGGGAAAGTCTTAACCTCTTTCCGTAATCTCATGGATTAGGCAAGTGATCTCAAAAATATCATTTGGTCATAGTGCACACAAAACATTTTATTTATTTTTCATAAATAAATAATTGACTACATCCACATAATAACTATCCATTGGGGTCCACTCCCCTTTGGACTTAAGTTCAAATGTATAACTTGAAAAACATAAAACTAGCGGTGTTACATATTCCCCCTTTGAAAACAAACACCGTCCTCGGTGTTAACAGCTAACTACTAGAGTTTATTTTGAAAGTAGAAATGGATATTTTTTCATCATATCAACTTCTCTTTCACATGTAGCTTGTTCAGCAGTAAATTTCTTCCACTTCACCTTTACTCTAGCTACTTTTTGATTTCGCAATTCAATTTCTTCCCGCTCCAAGATTTGAAGTGGTTCTGGACGGAAATCCCCTTCTGGCTCCACCTGTATCACATTCCAATAAAAAATATGAGAAGCATCATGTACATATATTTTTAATAAAAAAACATGAAACACATCATGAACTTTAACATGGGGAGGTAAGACCAGTTTATAAGCCACCGGTCCCACCCTTTCTAACACCTCAAAGGGCCCACAGTATCTACGAGCCAATTTTTCATAGCTTTCAACATAAAGTGTGCTCTTTTTGGGTTTAATACGCAGATACACATGATCACCCACTATAAACTCTTGGTGCACTCTCTTCTTGTCCACATAGCTTTTATGTCGATCTTGTGTTGTCTTAATGTTTCTCTGTATTTGTTTGACAATCCTTTCCATTTCTTGTAGAGTATTTGGCACAAGTACTATCTTATCTTCAGGTTGGCTCCAACTTAAAAGAGTACGATACTTTCTTCCATAAAATGCTTAAAATGGACTCATTTTGATGGAGGATTGGTAGTTGTTGTTATAAGAAAATTCGACTAAATGTAAGTAGTCTTCCCATTTTGATGGCCTATCCATCACATACATTCTTAGCATATCCTCCAAAATCTGATTTTTTTCACTCTGTTTGACCATTCGTCTGAGGGTGATAAGTAGTGCTAAAATTAAATTTAATGCCCATGCCCCCAAACAGACCTTTCTAGAAGGCTATTGTGAACTTAGCATCTCTATCTGAAATAATCATCTTTCGGACCCCGTGTAGCCTTACTATTTCTTTTAGGAACACATTCGCTACTTGGGCTGTCCCAAAAGTAGATTTTACAGGTATGAAATGTGCAACTTTTGTTAAGGTATATACCACTACCATAATTGAGTCATGATGGTACTTTGTTCTGGGTAACTCGGTTATAAAATCTATAGAAACAGTGTCCCACTTCCATTCTACAATTGGTAAGGAGTTTAGAAGACCAGCTGGATGCTGATGTTCAACTTTGACTAGTTGACACTCCATGCATCTGGCTAAGTAGTTGGCTACGTATTTTTTCATTCCTGGCCAAAAAAATTTCTTTTTCAAGGATGTAAACATTTTCTGATATCTAGGATGTCCTGAATATGACTGTTTATGATATTCATCTAGGATTTTTTTTTTTTTAAAGAATCCACATTGGGGATGTACAATCTGTTTCTATAGCAGATCAGCCCTTTCTGGTTTTGGGTGTATTAAGCCATTTCCTTTTCAACATTTTCACTTGTAGATTCTCATATTTTGGATCTTGATCTGCTACCTTTTTAACTAATTCTTCTAAGTCAAAACTATCACTACTCCCAATGATGTTTATGATTTGACAAGCATTTCTGCTTAGAGCATCAAAACATTTTCTTTCTTTCCCTTTGATATGTTTTATGTCCATATCAAATTCACTCAGAAAAGAAAACCATCTGGCTTGTCGAGCATTCAAATCTGTTTGAGAAAAGAAATACTTGAGATTGATATGATCTGTCATCAATGTAAAATTTTTTCCAAGAAGATAGTGTCGCCACATCTTTAAGGCATGAATTATAGCAACCAATTCCAGATCATATACACTGTAATTCTGTTCATGTTTCTTAATTTTTCTAGATTCATATGCAATGACAGAATTCTCTTGCAGTAGAAGTCCTCCCAACCCCTCTCTACATGCATCTGTACACACGACAAACTCTTTATCAGGATCTGCAGTCTTCAGTATAGGTGCTATGACAAGTTTTAATTTCAGTTGTTCAAAGCTATGTTGGCATTTTTCAGTCCACTAAAATTTGGTGCCTTTCCTTTGTAGTGACACTATGGGATATGCTATTGCAGAAAATATTTCCACAAAATTTCAATAATAACCTGCAATCCCCATATATGACCTTACTGCTGATACATCCATAGGCACATGCCACTCTCTTATGACTTTTATCTTTTAAGGATCAACAGCCAATCCTTTTTCAGAAATGATATGGCCCAGATATTGAATTTTATCCTTATAAATTTCACATTTGCTAAACTTGGCATATAAATGATTCTCCTTAAGAGTCTGTAACACAATTCTAAGGTGTTTCTTATGTTTTGCCTCAATCTTTGAATAGACTAGAATATCGTCTATGAACACTAGTATGAATTTATCTAAGTAATTGTTCAAAACATTGTTCATTAAGCACATAAAAGTGGCAGGGGAATTTTTCAAACCAAAAGGTAGGACTACAAATTTGTAGTGCCCATACCTGGTTCGAAAATTTGTTTTACTGATATCCTCATCCTTAATTCTGAGTTGGTGATAACCCGTCCTCAAGTCAATCTTAGAGAATACTAAAGCTCCTCTCACCTGATCAAAAAGGTCATCTATTCTGGGAAATTGATACCTATTTTTTATTGTCAACTTATTCAGTTGACGGTAGTCAATGCACATTCTGAAGGTTCCATCCTTCTTTTTCATGAATAGCACCGGTGCTCCCCAAGGGGATACACTCGGTCTGATGTAACCCTTATGCAACAATTCTTGTAATTGCATTTTTAACTCCATGATTTCAGGAGGGCTCATTCGGTAAGGGGCTCTAGAAACTGGTGTTGCTCCTAGCACCAATTCGATTGAAAAATCAATTTCTCTTTTGGGGGGAAGATGGGGAATCTTGTCTGGAAAAAATTCGTTAAATTCTCTTACCACTGGTAAAGTGTCTAGCAAGTTTTCTTCAGGTTGTTTTCGTAATTCTTCAACATGTACAACATATACTTGATATCCTTTTCTAGCTATTCTTTTTAGCTGAAGGGCGGAGATTTGCCTTACAAAAATAGGTTTCGGTTTCCCTTTTAATATGAATGGTTTTCCTCAATCATCTATACAGTGCAGAGTTTTGTCGCAACAATTCAGCATGGTATTTTTCCTTTCTATCCAATCCATTCCTATCAATAAATCATAAGAACCTAATGGTAGAATGTTTTAATCAACTTCTGCTTGATATTCATTCAATTTAATAGCTATTTTAGGTATCTTATGAGTTACTTTGCGTTTAGTTCTAGTAGCTAATTGTACCAACCAAGGATGTTGAAACATTTCTGTTTTGAGTTTACATTTTTCTACAACTTATGAACTAATATAACTCAAGGAAGCACCCAGATCAATTAAGATAGTAAGAGATTGATCAGAGATTTTACCTTCCATCTAGACCATAGTAGACAGATGTTCTGCTTTTTGGTTCTCCAAGGCTGCATTCATAGTGGGTATGTTCCTTGCTATATCATTCACCATGGTAGCTTCTCTATCTCTCAGAGCCATCTGAATATTTCTATGTGGACAGTCTGTAACATACCCCGATAACCTTGCAGGAAAATGCATGGAGTTAGGAATTTTTTCCAAAATTTACAAATGCGCAACCTTATAAATTACTTTATATATTTCCGCATTAACCATTTAAATACCCATCATCATCACTTAGATAAATATTTAGTAAAATTCATAGTGAGTTACACAACCATTAATTTTCCTTGTTGTAGCATATTAACTTAAATTTCCTGCTATAATTATGCATCGATCCCATGATCATTTTAACTCAATTAGTACATCACCGAACATCACATCATGGAATAAAATAATATCATGAAAACAACATGATGAACAATCACATCATTAGACACCGATATACCTTGGAAACCCCGTAGGGTGAAAACCAGCAAATGTTTAATTTTATTATTAAACGCTCGTGAGGGTTGTCACCCCTCACTCAATGGTTATAAGGGAGTCCATCCCTTGACCATTGTAATAAAATTTACATAGAAAAATAATCTTACATGAAATATAAATAGATATAAGCTATTACAATCATCATGATACCATTTACCCATGAATCATCAATCTCTATCTTTGTAGTCAGACTGTTTCCTTCAGGGTATCATCGTGCAATTGGAACTACTAAACCTACATGGACTAACAACTATTTATCTTCCACAATGTTAAACCTGAAAATTCCTTTTCTCAATCCATCCTTCTTTCCTACCATTACTGTCGTCAGCACACTTGATATCATGATTAGATAAAATATTAATAAACCAATAATCAATCTCTATTTGTGACACTTCAAAAAATATTTTTATGCATGTATAAAACATAACCACATTGACATTAGTTTCCTTATTTAACATCATTTCACATGCATTGGTAACAAATAAATCACTATAAAGCATCCTCTTTCTAACAAAATCTAACCAAATCTTGCATGCACTTTCATATTATTTCCAAAAGAAAGCTAACATACTATATAATAATATTGAGCATGCAAATGCATAACAATATTTCAAGATAACTATCCCAACAAGCAATTTCTCTTTCTGCCTACTCGTATGTTTTATTTTCAAAATGGACTAATGCAATAGATGTTATACTTATGCATGTGAATACATGTTCTTTTCCAAAAACATATTTTCCACCCAAGATCTATTCATAATGGTTATTATGTATAACAATGCCAACGCCAGTTAATTTTCCACCCAACTGTTGTAGGTTAATATTAAAATCTACTACTGATATATGGCTGAGACATCAGATCCATACCAGATCTGGAACTACTCAGCCTTCTTAACAAGATCCCCTTGGGGTTTTATCAAAATAATGCATAAATAAGTGTAGATCTAGCTTTTAATACAGTGAACTTTTTATTGAAATTAATTCAATCATTATAGAATCATGGCCCATATGCAAAAAATAATAATTTCAAAGAACATGGTTACTTATCTCTTGATGCATGCTTTGAATACTCTCTTCCTGTTCCTTGGCTCCATTATCCATGTATTCTCCCCCTTCCCCTCTTTTATTTCCCTCATAGTCTTATAATAAAAATTATTAATAGAATGGAATAGATCTTATACATCATAAAAGTATTCCAACTTTTTTCTAAATCATAAAAGTATTCCAGCTTTTTTTTAAAATAAAAGAATTCCATCTTTTCTAAATCATAAAAGCATTCCAACTTTTCTAACTAACAAAAGCAATCCATAAATCTCTCATGCTTTTATTTTTAAAGCTATATTTGTTTTTTTTCCTTGTGAGTAAAATATCATTTATCCATACTTTTTCCAAATCTATTACTCATTATTTCTAAAACTCATAAAAGATGCCAACTTGGAAATATAATTTATTTCCATAGAAGAATTTAAATTATTCTAAATAATATAATTAAGAAATAATTCTTCCAATATTCTTATAATTAAGCATTACAAGAATATTCTTCATGTAATATCAATATAATAATTAATAATATTTAATTATTTAATAACCCTCATTTTATGAGATTTTTTATGGTGGCTTACGCGAGGGATATTACAAACTCCCCCCCTTAAAGAGAACATCGTCCTCGATGTTCTTTTCTTGTTGGAACATTAAACTTTAATTTTCATTACCAATTATTTAGGAAATGTAACATAATACTTAAATCATAATAATTCCACCAAAAACTCAAGATGAACTTAGCCCTTTAATCATCAAAATGATAAGAAAAACTCTATCAAGTGCATGTTGTATTTTATTTAGGAGTTACACTAGTCTTTCTCTCCCACTAATGTTTTTTGCAAATGATTGTCTTTCTCTCCAACAACAGTTTCAATAAACTTCAAACTCATTTGATTTATCTCCAACCATTTCGCTTGGAAATTACTTTGTTTCTCTCCCACAGTAATTTCAATCAAATTCAAACTCATGGCATTAATCTCCAGCCATGTTCCTCTAGTGTGTCAGGAATTTAAAGTTCAATAACTCATTATTTTATCTAACATGAGTTATTTCAATCGCCTATATATTTCAATTTATTTCCTCTATGCATGGATATAGATAACTCATTTATGACGTGTTCATTTTCTCATAAAAACACAACCTATTTCATCAAAATTGTTGCTAAGATAATTTAATATATCATCCATGAAAAACTATAACATATGAAACAAATTTGAGTCATCAAATTTACAGTCTATTCTAACATCCAACATATTTAGACAATTTTAAAATCAGTAACAAAACATAGACATAATTTCATCTAACCGTACTTAATTTCTGGGAGTTATCAAGGAACCGAGCATATTCCACCCAACCATGAACTATCTCCAATAGTTACCCACTGAGCTAATATCTACTTGCCACTAGAATAAACAACCTCATTGATTCTTTGGTGATTTCTCCCCAGCAGACTTTTAGCAGCGTCTTGCTTTAAGGTCTGCCAACCTTTTTGACTAGGCCTTTTTGTTTTATATTTTTCGAAAAAGATACTCTTCTTTTTCTTTAAAGCATGCCTTTCTCTCCCGCTATGCTTTATTTTAGCCCACTTAGTATTTATCTCCAACTAAGTCATTAACATTATCTTTCTCTCCCATTATGTTAATATTTCCTCTTTATTATTTTATCCTAGTGATTTTTAGGAGACTTTAGGGAAGGTCCATGTTGAACTTAACCACCAATAGCTTTCCATAGGCTGGCAAGAAGTCTTCTAAAAATCTAGAGTTATTTCCTGAATACCCCAACTAAATTATTCATTGACTCAATAATAAAATAAAATATTACCTCATTACATCAGTCCCGTCATATCTTCCATAGCCATTGAATCAAATTAAAATTCAATGTCTAAAAATAGTTAATGTCTACAAATCCACTATAATTTACATAATTTTCCTTTTGCATATTATCATTAAGGCAAAGGAACATTTATGTACACCATGCATCTATACTTGACCCACAGTAAGGGTCCCACAATTTGTCAAAATACATTGACAATAATTCATCACATGTAAAATAGGTGGGATACATTCCAAATTTCCACATAATAATAATCATGTAACATAGAAAAAAGACTTTAACATATCTTGCATACCATAGCATTATAATTTATTTAAGGTCTCACCTTAGCAATCATCAATATTGTAGAAAACTAATAGTCACATTGAACACTAGGACACGAAATGTGATTTTTTTCTTCCCTTACCATTCGCTTGAAGCAATATAAGTGACAACCATTGAGAAATTTTGGGAAAATAATTTTCAATCATGCAATGTACAACCATTGTAGAATTTTATCAAATAGTGTGCAAGAATGCAATCTACGACCAATTCGACATTCCAACCAACAGTTTGCAAGCATGCAATCTACATCAATCTTGGAATTATAACAACAATTTCCAAGCATGCAATCTATGGTCAACGAGACATTCTACCAAGTAGTTGGCAAGCATACATTCTACTGCCATTAGGGAGCTAGTTAGTGGTCATGAAATAAACTTCCATAGATATGTTTAAAATATCAAAGAGATAGTAAAACTAGAATTTATAGAATAGCATGAATCATATTCATTTCATCAATGGTAAAATTTCTTCCGACAACACAACCAACAATCCATACAGGAGAGTCTAATCAGGAAAGTCGACCAAATTATGGATCCAAGTCAGAACATAGATTTTTCTTGGTATCAAAATGAGGGTTACATGATCTCAAGGTATGAATACCCCTTAATGTTAAGATGAATCACATCCAAAGCTTCCATGGATGCAATTATTTAAAACAACAAAATTGTGGATCTCAATTACCACTTTTTGTCGAACACATGGAATGCAAACTTTCCTCTACAACTCTAAATGAAGAAAGAGAACCCACAATTATACTACTATGATTTTCTTCATTGAATTTAAGTTTACTATGTGAGTTCTACTTCACTCATTGCTTATTTTTAACAACTAAAGAGTTTCATTCAAATATATATATTTTTTGTTTTCAGCATTCCATTGTCCTCTTCAGGGTTAGCCCCAACTTCTAAATTATTTAGTTATCGCACCAACCATACATGTATTCATTATTTATAGGCATTGCATGGTATCTTTAGCTATGTTTTATCCCTTTTTTTTTTTTCTTATGCTCCATAATCATTTTTCTAATATTATGCATGCAAAGGTTGGTAATTAATCTGCACTATAAACAGTAAGTGCTCAGGATGGTTCATAGGTACAATAGAGGTTTTATTTTCTTTTATCTGAACCCACATTCAAATGTCATGAGCAAAACTTTTAAAGAAACATTTTAACTTTCTACTCTTTCATGCAGTCATTAATCATGCATCATGCAACTCATGTTAATTGTAGTATACTACAAGTTTAATTAAAATCATACCTGAGATGATGCCCATTAGCATCATACCTCTACTTCTTATTTTTATAATGATTCCCAAAAGGTGCCAGTGTTACAACCTTTTTCTCTGATACCATTTGCAACATACCCTGATAACCTCACTGGAAAATGCATGGAGTTAGGAATTTTTTCCAACATTTACAAATGCGCAACCTTATAAATTACTTTATATATTTCTGCATTAACCATTTAAATACCCATCATCATCACTTAGAGAAATATTTATTAACAATCATAGTGAGTTACACAACCATTAATTTTCGTTTTTGTAGCATATTAACTTAAATTTCCTACTATAACTATGCATCGATCCCATGATCATTTTAACTCAATTATTGCATCGCCGAACATCACATCATGGAAGAAATTAACATCACGAAAACAAAACTATGAACAATCACATCATTAGACACGGATATACCCTGGAAACCCCGTAGGGTGAAAACCAACAAACGTTTAATTTTATTATTAAACGCTCATGAGGGTTGTCACCCCTCACTCAATGGTTATAAGGGAGTCCATCCCTTGACCATTGTCATAAAATTTACATAGAAAAACAATATTACACGAAACATAACTATCTATAAGCTATTACAATCATCATGATACCATTTACCCATGAATCATCAATCTCTGTTTTTGTAGTCAGACTGTTTCCTTCAGGGGATCATCGTGCAATTGGAACTACTAATCCTGCATGGACTAACAACTCTTTATCTTCCACAATGTTAAACTTGAAAATTCCTTTTCTCAAGTCATCCTTCTTTCCTTCCATTATTTTCGTCAGCACACTTGATATCATGATTAGATAAAATATTAATAAACCAATAATCAATCTCTATTTGTGACACTTCAACAAATATTTGTATGCATGTATAAAACATAACCACATTGACATTAGTTTCCTTATTTAGCATCATTTCACATGCATTGGTAACAAATAAATCACTGTCAAGCATCCTCTTTCTAACACACACTAACAAAATCATGCATGCACTTTCATATTATTTCCAAAAGAAAGCTAACATGCTATATAATAATATTGAGCATTCAAATGCATAACAAGATTTCAAGATAACTATCCCAACAAGAAATTTCTCTTTCTGCCTACTCTTATGTTTTCTTTTCAAAATGGACTAATGCAATATATGTTATACTTATGCATGTGAATACATGTTCTTTTCCAAAAACATATTTTCCACCCAAGATCTATTCATAATGGTTATTATGTATAACAATGCCAACTCTATTTCAAACAAAGTTAAGATACATGTTATAGTTTTGTGCATGCAATAACCTATCTTTTTCTTCCTACATGTAAAACATATATTTCTTTCCAAAAGAAACTAAATAAATATTTCATGGAAAAATAAACACATTTCTTTTCCAAGGGTCAAACGCATACCACTTATTATTTCATGCATGCAAAGTGACATTTCCATCTCATCCAAAAGATATAACCTATAACTATGCATAGTTTTCTCCCAAGATAAAACTAATACGATAGCTAATCCATTTAGGTTTGAAAAATACATATTATTTTTCCCAAAAGAGGGCTAACACAATAAATATTATGTGATTTCATCTTCGTTTTCTCTAGAAATCTAATACTCAAAACAATATTTTTCCCAAGCATATATGTTTCTCTAAATAATATTACATAATAAAGCATTTGATTACCCTTTTTCCTCTCCAAGAATCTAATCCAATAATGCATACAAGGATATATTTTTCTCTTCTATTCATTTTGAAGAGTTTTAACACAATAATTATTTCCTTGCATAGAATTATGTAATTTTCCAAATGGAAAAAAATAGGCTCAGTAGGGAATATCTTAAGATATTCCACTATGGAATCAAAACAATATGGAATTAAACCAATAGATCTAAACCAAAGATATATTGGTAGGGAATTTACTGGATGCCTCACCTTCACAAGGAAGGGTGAAATCTGGAGGCTTCTTGGCCCATTCCAAACTCTGTCTATAGAAGAATGGTGAAACACAGAAAGTGTGGGAATAACACAATCCTATTAGATTTTTCTACTCTTAGGAACCTTTTATCTACAGATCTAAACAATGGATCCAAAAGAGAAGAAAAAACCAACCAAGGAAGAAGCGGGAAATTCAACTCTCAGGAAAATCTTCAATAGGCTCAAGGAGGACGGTATATAAGAAAGCCAGTGTGAAAATAACATAGACCAGGGCTGGATTACATTATTTTAGGATGTGTGGTACCTCCAAGTAGATTTTAATCAAACATAAATGAGTTTAGAGGGTTTAAACAGATCTCCCACAATCAACACTAGCTGAAAATCAGCTAAAGGAGAGAGCTAGTAAATAGAGAAACCGTCCTTCACGAATTGTATAGTTTCTGCTGGAAGACATTGGAAATCAGCCATTAGACTTATGTTATAGTATGGCATCAAGAAATAATATATATAATCAAGTTACTTTGTAGAAGAATTATATTTACTTGAAGCAAGAGCAAGAATCCTTCAGAAATAATAGCAGAAACAAATGGAAAAGCTGCAGAAAGACTTGACAGCATTTTATATGAGGAGCTTCAGCTGTTGTAGGTTAATATTCAAATGTAAAACTGATATATGGCTGAAACATCAGATCCATACCAGATCTGGAACTACTCAGCCTTCTTAACAAGATCCCCTTGGGGTTTTATCAAAATAATGCATAAATAAGTGTAGATCTAGCTTTTAATACACTGAAATTTTTATTGCGATTAATTCAATCATTATAGAATCATGTCCCATATGCAAAAAAAATTATGTTCAAAGAATATGGTTACTTATCTCTTGATGCATGCTTGGAATACTCTCTTCTTCTTCCTTGGCTCCATTCTCCATGTATTCTCCCCCTTCCCCTCTTTTATTTCCCTCATAGTCTTATAATAAAAATTATTAATAGAATGGAATAGATTTTATAAATCATAAAAGTATTCCAAATTTTTTCTAAATCATAAAAGTATTCCAGATTTTTTCTAAAATAAGAGAATTCCATCTTTTCTAAATCATAAAAGCATTCCAGCTTTTCTAACTCACAAAAAAAATCCATAAATCTCTCATGCTTTTATTTTTAAAGCTATATTTGTTTTTTTCCTTGTGAGAAAAATATCATTTATCCATACTTTTTCCAAATCTATTACTCATTATTTCTAAAACTCATAAAATATGCCAACTTGGAAATATAATTTATTTCCATAGAAGAATTTAAATTATTCTAAACAATATAATTAAGAATTACAAGAATATTATTCATGTAATATCAATATAATAATTAATAATATTTAATTATTTAATAACCTTCATTTTATGTGAATTTTTACGGTGGCTTACGTGAGGGATATTACGCAGTCCCTCAACAGATGAGGTTCTCCATAGCCCCAACATTTCAAAGGCTCCCGCATTTTAACTATTCCTTCCTTCTTATTATCCCCATCTATTTGCTTTGAACCAACTTGGGATTGAGCAGTTTTACTTTCCATTGGTTTGTTAAATTTCTTCCACTGATGATCCCTACCAAAGTTCTTCAAGTAAGCTAGTTTTTGTTTCTTTCCTTTGAATTCACCCTTGTTTATCCAGCTTTTCCTATGTTCACTCTTTCCTTTAAACTGCTAGTAGCATAATCTAGCTTTCCTCACCACTTCTTCCATAGTTTTTGGATTATCGAACTCTATTTTTTCCTTGTACATAGTAGGAAAATAGTTGAAAAACCTTTGCACCTTTTCTTTCTCTTCACGAATATAAGGAACATACCTTAACATATTTGTAAGCTTGGTGACAAACTAATCTATGGTGAGTTGTCCCAATCTGAGTTCGTGAAACTCCTTTGCTTTATCATCATAATAGCGTTCGTTCAAATAACGATTTTTAAACTTGACTTGGAAATCTTCCCAAGTCACTATTTTTTCATCAATGGCATGAACCATTTTTGTCTCCTCCCATCACAAGGTAGCCTTACCTTGCAACTGATAGATAGCTAATCGAGCCTTCAGATTTCTTTCATATTCGTAGACCTGAAAATACTTAATCATATTCAACATCCATGCCTCAGCATCTTCCTCCTTCTCTCCATCATAGGAGGGAGGTTTAATTTTTTGGAATTCACCCTGTAATTCCTTATTCTATTTAGACTAATGTCTAGTAGTGTCATCTTACTCAGAATCATCTAAGAACCTGCCTTTTCTCCTCCTTCCAGAACCTTCACTTTCTTGGCTGTTCCACGAAGCCAGTTCTCTTATCAGTTTTTCCTACTCCTCACTAGCTAATGATAGCCTGTCATCCTGGCTTCTTATCTCGGCCATATCCCATTGCAACCTGTGCAACATAGCCATTAAAGGAGAATTGGTATCTGGTTTATTATCTCTACCACCCAGATCGACATAGAGTTCATCTTCTTTAGCCATTGAATTTTCACTTCCATACCTTTGTACACTAAAACAAAACAACATCAGTAACAATATAAAAATTTAAAAACACTTATTTTATGTAGTGATCACAACAACAACCCAGCTTTTTCTAACATGGGCTCTGATACCATTTGTAACATACCTCAACCTTTTTCTTTATTTTATTTCGTCGCTTTCCGAAGATATAACTTTGATATTCTATATATATTTATTTTTCTAATATTCTAGCTATTAACTCAGACTTTCGACTGTAATGTTTCTCCTTCCCTAAAATATTTATTTCTTTAATTTTCTTGGAAGGACTATTCTGAATCTCAACTTTCAATTTATTCACTATAGAGAAACAGATTAAAAAGTGATAAAATATTTATTATACTCTTCAGTTTTTTTATTCATATTAAAGTTGAAAATAGGGCTTCAACATATATGATAAATACAACTAATTGATCTATATATATTTAATATCACCTATTTGTTTTATCCCTTGTTCTAGTTTCCTTTTTATAAACCTTCATACTAACCTTTTTATAAACCTTTAGTGATTTTATTACCATATTGATTCTTAACTTAAATTAATACTTCCCATGTTACCATACTAAAATCTATACTTTTTCTGGTACGTGAACAAGGTATAGACATATGATATAATATACATTAATAAAACTCCTATGGATCTTATTGAAGACTTAACTATATGCATCACTTCATATTGGAAAGTGTATTTGAAAATACATACCATACGTATTATTAACATAAAAATATATGTAATAATATCATTTGGATCTATGTAATAATGTGTCAACCGACCCATATTACTATGGTCTTCTCGTCGATTGAGGCCGGTACTCTTTGTCTTCAATGCGTTATCCGTACTCTATGTTTCGAGCCACACAATCAAATCGTTGTTTATTTTCCTTTAACATGATTATGAACTCGCATTTATACTATCATCCACTATTGTACATATAACAATTAATGGGATTAGGGTTTGTGTCTTATCAATTTGAATGATTTTGATTTATGGGAGAGTTGACGGATGGTTGACACTTGTATGGTAGGAGTAACTCATCCCTATTAAATCGATCATTTTAATTATATTCCACTTCTCCTATCGTTTATTTTCTCTGGTAATTACGAACCAGTATGCCCTCAGTTGAGTATGAAAGCTAGGTTTCTCTGTGGCGCTTCCAGACTACAGAATTAATGTCTTTGTCCTTACTCTCACCGGTAAGACTTATTTCGTTTACCCTTATCTACTGAAACACATTGAAAATTTATTTTTTCTTATATGGTTGTGTATTCGGCTGAATTTCAAAGGATTATATTGTGAAATCTCTCTTTTTTTTGTTCTCTAAAGATTTCTTTACTTGTTATTTATCTACTCTCGTTCAAAATGAAAAGTATGATGGCTCGATTGGAAATATATTTTTATTGATAAATTCAATGCTAGCCGTGAATATATATTGGGATTTAATTAGCAATAGTATTTCAAAGTTTGGATTCTTCGTATGATTTGTTTCCTATGAGTATGAACATTTAGTTTGATTAATTTTCCAATGCTTACTTCGTAAATCCAACAGGGTTTTTAATCCGGCTCTTCATTTTCATTTAGTATGAGGTTTTCCCATAGAACCCAGACAATTTTAATCTCTTTTCCATTTCGATTTCTTTCTCTATGCCTGTATACAATTATACTGATACTAGAGAAGGATTTTGTAACTTTAATTTACTCATCAGTAATTTTACTAATTTATTTCGAATTATTATTGGGATGAATGCATCGTTCATCTCAGAAATTTAACTCAGTTACTTGGATTATCGAATTGTCAAGGACTTCTTCCCAGTTTTTCTGTTTTTGTAAGTATACAACTCTGTAACTCCATGAAATTTTTTTTTATGATTATTCTATTTTATATCTCTTCGCTCGGCATTGATATCATTAATATCAGATTCTCATTCATTATGAATGATGTTATTACAAGGGTTTTTAACTTCGTTTGGTCTCATTTTATCAGGTAAGAACCTATCTCTGATATGGAGTTTTCGTTTTTCTATTTAGTATTGGAGTCATATATATATTCTTAGGTTTTAACATCGTCCAATCTGTATTAATATAAAGGTTGAGTCTACAATGGCTTCAATGCGAATATGATTTTAATATGATCCCAAAATGTTTTGGGATTTGGAGTTAAAACGAGATAGGGTTTTTCTCCATAATCTTCTTCAGATGTAATCTGTACATTATTTATGTATAATTTTTTGTTTTATTAATGTTTACTCTGTAACCATAGTTGACGATTAAACTTTATAACAGGATATTGTTATTTCCTTCCACTAACTCTGTTATTTAAGTCAAATTTCCATTTCGGTTGTTATGAGTATTAAACAGTGATTTATACTCATAATTATATATACATCAGATTGTTATCAATGTTAATCTCGGTTTTCATATGTATAATTGTTTCATTTATAATTTGTTCTGTTTGTCTAATTCCTAAAGTGAGGCATTTAGGAACATAATTGATTTGTTTTCTTTTCTGTACAAATTCAAAATGTTGTTATATAGATATACATACATGTTAATGGCAATGACTATCCAGTTTAGTTTCATAAAATTTATTTTTCCTTCTTTGATATATATATATATATATATATATATATATATATATATATATATACTATGATAGGTGTTACAACATTCTGGGTGTATATTTAAACTAAAATTTCTATACTACTATCCTCAACGTAGAAATTTCTCCAGTAGGTTAGATTGTATATATATACATATATCTATGTAATTGTATATCAGCTCGCAGAAGTTGTCCTATTATAGCTAGTATGAAAGATTTTAATCTACAATAGTCACTTCTCAATTTATTTCATTGATATTTTTATTTTCTCATAACGCAGAAACATACTATTTTCTCTTATTGTCTTACTACACTTAATAGTGTAATACTGTATAATTTCCTGATTTTATTTTATAAGAACTATGTATACTTTTAAATCTTCCTGTGAAGATAGAAATTATAATTTATTTTCTTCTATTCATATAAGTTCTTATAGGAAGAAGTTAAGCAGAGTTATATGTTTCATACTCTGTCCAATTAATTTTCAGTTTCTTTTTATGCAGATAGAACTTTGTATTTCAAAAGCAGATTAAAGTTAAAAAAATACATAGCCTATGGGGATACATATATCTTCAGATTTAAACCAATATCGGTTTAGAGGTTCTTATTGATATTTACCCATAGGTTTTTATTCCTGCAACTATACAGATTTCAGAGGATTATGTCCTATGATAAAATCTGTTAAATGTAAGGAGTTTTATACTATTATCAACATAAAATCAAATACCTTCAATCTCAATATCAATTTAAACTTTACTAACACAACTTGTAGCATAAGTTTATGATTTAAGTGTGCATACTCCTTAATTACTATGACCAATCCTCCCAACCTTAGAGTTCTTCTGTCTGCAGAACTCACCTCTGAGCTGAAATCCTCTCCCAAAACAGACCAACCTCAATCTATTCTGGAGTAGCTTACTTAAGCTATGCTCTCCCCCAAAGCATGTTTCTAATTTTGCGTCCAGAATTGAAGGATGCTTTTATTCCTGTTTGCCTAGGCTTCCCTTATTTAGGGACTTTAAAGCTGCTTTATGCTTTTCCAACTTTTTAGCTCTTCCTAACTACTTTCCTCATCATAGGGGAAAGTTATATTTTTCCTCAAAAATCAAAATTAGAAATAAATTCTTTCGAGGGTTATTGAAAGATTTTGGGGAAAATTTTAACCTCTTTACATAACATCATGGATTAGGTAAGTGATCTCAAAAGTCTCATTTGGTCATAGTGCACACAAAACATTTTATTTATTTTTCATAAATAAATAATTGACTACATCCACACAATAATTATCCATTGGGGTCCACTCCCCTTTGGACTTAAGTTCAAATGCATAACTTGAAAAACATAAAACTAGGGGTGTTACAAGATATTTATCTCCAAATCTAATTTTAGTATCTTACTTTATTCCTTAAAATCATTTTTGGAAGTCTGGGAAAGTATTACAACCTTATCAATCCTCATGGATTGGGTTTTCAGATCTCACATCTCAATCTAGTCATCGCACATAATTTTCCATTTTATTTCACTAATTTTAAATAATAAAATAAATTCACATAAATTTGTTCCATAGTGGTCCACTGTACCATTTTGGACTTGTTAAAATGTCAAATAAAAGTGTAGCAACCTAGGGATATTACATATTCCCCCTCTAAAAAAAACATCGTCCTCTGTGTTAAATATATATATATATATATATATATATATATATATATATATATATATATATCATTGTTTAAACAATGATGGATATTTTTCCATCATATCATCCTCTCGCTCCCAAGTAGCCTCTTTGGGTGCAAAGTGCCTCCACTGCACTTTTACCCTGGCCACTGTCCTATTCTGGAGCTCAATTTCTTCCCATACCAGGATTTGAAGTGGCTTTGGAAGGAATTCCCCTTCTGGTTCCACCTGTATCACATTCCAATCAATAAAATGAGTAGGATCATGGACATATTTTTTTAATAACGAAACATGAAATACATCATGAACCTTAATGTGAATATGTAAAGCCAGCTTATATGTAACTGGTCCAACTCTTTCCAATACCTAAAAAGGTCCACAGTAACGTGGAGCTGGTTTTGCACAACTTCCAGTGTGCAAAGTACTCTTCTTAGGCTTAATCCTTAGATACACATGATCACCGACACTAAATTCTCTCAGAGTTCTCTTTTTGTCTGCATAACTTTTCTGCTTGTCTTGTGTTGTTTTGATGTTTTGTTGAATTTTCTTCACAATGTTTTCCATTTCTCGCAAGGCATCGGGTCCAAGTATTAGTTTATCTTCAGGTTGAATCCAAATTAGAGGGGTACGACACTTCCTGCCATAAAGTGCTGCAAAAGGGCTCATCTTTATGGAAGCTTGATAGCTATTTTTGTAAGAAAATTCAGCTAAATGCAGGTAGTCTTCCCATTTTGTTGGCCTATCCATGACATACATCCTTAACATATATTCTAAAATATGATTTTTTCTTTATGTTTGGCCATCATTTTGGGGATGGTAGGAATTACTATAATTTAATTTGGTAACCATGCTTCCAAACAAAATCCTCCAAAAATCTGCAATGAATTTTGCATCTCTATCGAAAATGATCATCTTAGGAATACCATGCAACTTTACAATCTCCTTCATAAATACATGTGCTACTTGGGCTATAGCAAAGGTAGACTGTACAGGTAAAAAGTGAGCAGCTTTATTCAAATTATCCACTACAACCATGATCGAGTCATGTTAGTATTTGGTCCTTGGTAAACCAACAATAAAATCCATGGAAATGGTCTCCTACTTGCATTATGGGATGGGTAAATGATTCAACAACCCAGTTGGATGCTAATGTTCAACCTTTATCTGTTGGCATTCTATACATCTTGCCAAATAATTTGCCACATCCTTTTTCATCCCAGGCCAGAACAGATTCTTTCTTAATGGTGAAAGTAATTTCTGATATCCTAGATGTCCAGCATAGGGTCTTTTATGGTACTCATCCAGAATCTCTTTCTTTAAGGAATTTACCTCACAGATGTCCAATCTGTCTCTATAACAAATTAACCCTCTTTGGTTCTATGTATACCCTTTCATTTCCTTTTTTAGCATTCGTGACTGAATTTTTTCATAGTTTTGGTCTTGTCTCACCAACTCTTGTATTAGTCCTTCTATATCAAAGTTGGCACTACTTCCAACATTACTCACAGTTTGCCAAGCATTTCTGCTTAGTGCATAAGTAATATTCTTTTCCTTTCCCTTAATATGTTTGATCTCCATGTTAAACTCACTAAGGAAGGAAAACCACCTAGCTTGGCTAGCATTTAAATCTATTTGGGTGAATAAAAACTTTAGGCTGATGTGATTTTTCATCAACAAAAACCTTTTCCCTAAAAGGTAGTGTCTCCACATCTTAAGAGTGTGTATTACAACAGCTAGTTCGAGATCATAAAAACTATAATTATATTCATGTTTCTTGACTTTTCTGGGCTCATAGGCTATAACAGAATTTTCTTGTAGTAGCACTCCTGATTCTTCTCCGCAAGCATCTGTGCATAGTAAAAATTTATGATCTGGATCAGAAATCTTTAAAATAGGTGTTGTTGTAAGTTTCATTTTTAGCTGATCAAAGTTGTTTTGACATTTTTCGGTCCATTCAAACTTAACTCATTTCCTTTGTAGGGATGTAATAGGGTAAGCTAAGGTTGAAAATCTCTCCATAAACCTCCAATAGTATCCTGCAATTCCCATGGAGGATCTTACAGAAGACACATCAATAGGTATATGCCACTCTCTTATTGCTTTGACCTTTTCTAGGTCTATTGTTAATCATTTTTCTAAAATTATATGATCCAAATATTGATTTTTTTTTTTTTTAATTTCACATTTACTGAACTTAGCATATAACTTGTTTTCTCTGAGTGTGTGTAATACAATTATAAGGTGTTGCTGTTGCTCAAGTTCACTCTTAGAGTAAATGAAAATGTCGTCAATAAAAAATATTTCAAATTTGTTCAAGTATTTATTTAAGACATTGTTCATTAATCATATAAAAGTAGCAGGGGCATTAGTCAACCCAAAAGGTAGGACCAAAAATTCATAGTGTCCATATCTAGTTCTAAAAGAAATTTCTTATTATATCTTCATCTTTAGTTCTTAATTGATGGTAGCCTATCCTTGGATCCAATTTTGAAAAGACTTTTGCTCCTCTAGCTTGGTCAAAGAGATCATCTATCCTTTGTAAAGGATATCTTTTCTTGATTGTCAGCTTATTCAATTGGCGATAGTCTAGACACATTCTAAATTTCCGTCCTTCTTCTTCACAAACAGCACCGGTGATCCCCATGGGGATACACTTGGTCTAATGTAACCTTTGTTCAGCGACTCTTGTAGCTGCATTTTCAACTCCATCAATTCTAGAGTATTCATTCCATATGGGCTCTAGAATCTAGTGTTGCTCCCGTCACTAAGTCAATTGAGAAATCAATTTCTCTCCTAGGGGGAAGATGAGGAATTTTATCTAGAAACACATCTTTGAATTCTCTGATAACATGCAATGTGTCTAAAGGATTCTCTTTTGTTTTCTGTCCTAATTCCTCTACATGCACAAAATACACTTGGAAACCCTTTCTAGAAATTCTTTTCAATTGAAGGGCTAAAATTTGTCTCACAAATATGGGCTTGGGTTTGCCTTTTACTGTGGCAGTTTTTCCCTCCACATCTTTGCAATGTATTATATTATCTAAGTATTGTAACATGGCTTTTTCCTTCTCTAACTAGTCCATTCCTATGAGTAAATCATAGGACCCTAAAGGCAGAATATTTATATTTAATTTAGTTTGGTATCTATTCATATTTATGTTTGTTTGGGGTAAATTATGAGTCACTTTCCTTTTTGTACCAGTGGCCAATTGAACTAACCATGACTGCTAGAATTTTTCTGACTGTAAGTTACATTTTTATACCATTTGAGGACTGATATAACTTAAATATGCACCTAGATCTATTAAAACAAAAATAGACTGGTCAAAAATCATACTTTCTACTTCTACCATTGTGGACCGGTGTTCTTCTTGATGATCTTTGAGAGAAGCATTGATCTTGCGGATGTTTCTCGCCACGTCATTAACAATTATTTCTTCTCTGAGTACTTGTATAGTCTGAATGTTTCTGTATGGAAAGTCTCTCAATAAATAAGGTTCTCCACAACCCCAACACTTTAAAGGTTCTCTCATTTTAACATTCCACTCTCATTTATTGTTTCCATTTATCTGTTTGGACCCTGTTTGTGATTGAGAAGTTTGATTTTATCCCATTTGACTGAACTTTGTTCTTTGGTGGTTTCTCCAGAATTTATTCAGATATGTTAGGTCCTTTATTACTATTATAGTCTCTTATTGTTGTTGATGTAACCCCCTTATCATTATTATTATACCCCTGTAACCCCCATATTGTTAGTATTGTTCCCTTAAATTATTATTGTTAGGTCGGCTAGGATTACATTGTGGCCCCATGGACTCCTATATATAGAAAGGAGGTTTTGTAATTTGAATCATCCAATAATTGTTAATTTATGTAATGTATTGAAGGTTACGCTCTAGAATTGGCTTATTTATAAGGCATTGATATCTCTTTTATTCTATTTTTGGAGTTTTTTTCACAACATTTGGTATCAGAGCTTTAGATTCTAGGGTTTTTCTGCTCCAAACAGGTCATCGTGGCATTTTTATTATAACGTTTTTTCTACGAAGGTTCAGAATCTGAAATTTTTAAGGTACGAATCCGAAATCCTGAGGAACTTCGTCGAAACATGTCAGAGCTTCGTTCGCAATACTTTCGGCGATATGATCTGTGGAAGGTAGGGCTTTTTGCAAGCTCTTGAATTTCACTTAAAAAATTCATCATGGCATTTTTTCTATAACGTTTTTTCTATGTAATATTCCTAATTAGTGACAGCTAATTGGAATATTTGACTTTGTATAGATTTTCAGTTTATGGTTTGTAAATAAATAAAAAGTGAGAAAAGAGGGTCTAATTCACTTTAGTAGAATAAGACATCAGCCTAGTAGCACAACGTTGTGACTCAAGGGGGGTCAAGGGGGGGCCACACACCACATAGAGGAGGGAGGCTACGTGCACTCTAGAAGCTTCTGCACAGATAAGGATGAGGATGTGGAGGAGAGAGAGGCTATGACAGGTTTTGGAGGGAAACCAATGCTATAAAAGATGGAGGAGCCTCCTCATTTGGATCATTCTGGATTTGTTGATTTTAGAGTGAGACTTTGGTCTTCTTTCGCATGCTGGCTATTTAGCCTGTCTGCAGCACTGTTTAGTGCACTGAGTGTCTACATGCAAAGATCTCACCCTTAGCCCCGGGGGACTTTGAGTGCCTGCTCAGGAAAGGTTTGTTTCCTTGAATTTTGTGAGTCGTTTCATTGTTTGGCTTTGTTGAGGAGCTAGAGCTGATAGGGACTGTGCAGTCACTGGGAGAGAGGAAGCAGTCCATTGTGGAGAAGCTCCATATTGGTGTTTCTGTAGACGATTTCGCCGAGATTTCGAGCAAAGGGTCAGGATTTTCCCGTCAGAGGTTTTTGGCAGAGTTTGTGGCAGTATTTCAGATGTTTATATCCAGTTACTGTACTATCCCTTGGAGAACAGCGTAATTCATTGGGGAGGCAGTTTCTGATGTTTCGGGGGTTGGCCATTCTTGAAATTTTTTTCGGTTCTTGTCTGGGTTGTTAAGGAGAGGAGGTTTTCTGATTTTAAGCTCATTCTGGCAAGGGGATCAACCCCTATTTTTCTTTCCATTCCAGTAGTTGCAGCTACACAACAGTTTCCAGCAACTAGGACGCAGTTCCTAGAGCAGCCATTTCTGGTATTCTCTGAGAGTGTTTTCTCACTTGCCTTGCACAAGATTAGCCTATTGTACTCCATTACATTTCTCATATTAATAAAATGGCTTAGAATTTCTTCTATATGTTATCTGGATGAATTTCCGTAGTTGTCATTATTGTCGTGGTTGATGTATACTCTTTATATTGTATGTCTATTATTGTTTTTGAGGATTCTAGTTCTATACCACTTGGTGCATTTATCTTTCACTCTTAGACAGAGTCTGGAAAGGGCCAGGTAGCCTCCGGTTCTCATCCTCTTTTTAGAGATGAAATATCCAGTAAATTCCCTCCTAGTCTATCTCTGGTTGGAGTTTTCCGTGTTTTAGAGATATCCCCGAAACGAGATATTACAGTGGTATCAGAGAATAGTTATGGCTCAGTCAGTGATCTATGACATCAAGAAAGAGACCGTACATAGGTAGGAAATATAGAGACCGTGAATGTAGGTTGGACGACACCTACGAAGAGGAAGACTATGCCCAGGTAGAAAACCCAAATCACGAGAGAGAGCCTGTGAAGGATGCAGAGGAGGTAGAGATTGTAGTATATTTGAGGCAGGAAGCGCTGATGGCAGATGACACAGAGGCCAAACAGTTTGGAGAGGCACTCCTCAAGTCAGTGCGGGATTTAGCCTGACAGATTGAGGTGATGGGCCAGAGGCTCACAGCTATGGGGGCTAGGCAGCGTGAGACTCCACGGGTTTTTGAGGTCGAAGAGGGATCAGGTGCATCCCACCATTTGTTGGAGTAGGGTGCTGCTTAGCGTGATACTAATCAGCTGACAACTTCGTATGCACCTACCTGCTCTACTATGCCTACTTTCTTGGGATTTGATACAGGGGCAGAAGCCCAGCAGGAGGTAGAGCTCGGGCACCTAGATGAGTACCTTGCAGAGTATCAGTCCTACGGGTAGGAGTTCAGGGATGGTCTCACATTCAGAGATTTTCTGCAGCTCCAGTAGGATAGTAGATCCCGTGACCATCACATAGGTCACCGACATTACCATGATGGAGATTCCCACTATTCCTCTAGTAGATTTCATTTGCCTACATTTGATGGATCATCAAACAGTTCGGCAAAGTCTTGGGTGGAGAATTTGGATATCTATTTCCAGCTTAACTAGATGTCGGAGATGGAGGCCATCAAGGTGAAAAAATTACATTTGGATGGTGAGGCCCAGGACTGGTGGTTCCATGGGATGGTGACACTCGAGCATTCCACAATGGAGACATATGCCGAGTTCACTCAGAGATTGATAGATCGTTTTGACTGGAGGGATCCGAAACAACATTTTGTTGAGCTGACAAAGCTCAAACAGACAGGGAACCCGAAGACATACATTGTGGATTTCTTGAGGGTTTTGGTGATGGTGCCAGATCTATCCGTGACACAGATGATCTATATGTCTGTGGAGGGATTGGTGGAGCCACTTCGAGGTCTAGTCAGATCCACTAGACCAGCTACACTCCAGGATGCTATCAGGAGGACCAGGGATTTGTAGGATGCATTTTCTAGGACACAGACATCTTACCCCCAGTGACAGGGTTTCCAGCCCAAGGGGAAAGATGTGAAGGTTCCTCCTCCAAAGGGGAATCCAGGACGGGCACAGGTAGATGATGAGGCTAGGAGGGAGTTGAGGAATAAGTGGCTATGCTTCACATGTCATGAACCGTGGGCACCAAGGCATAGGTGTGCTACTGGCAAAGCACACTTCATTGAGGTCTTCTTCGATGACAGCGGGGAAGAGGATGAGGAGGATGACGAGGAGGCAGGAGATAGTCAGATGACCCAAGATCAGTTTCCGCCTCCACCTCCAGGGACACGAGGTGCAACCTTTGCACCCACAGGAGGGGCCCTTGCAACTTTGCGAGGAGTTCCTAAGTATTTAACGTTATGCATACGTGGGACAGTACATGGCCAACGAGTATCAATATTGGTTGACAGTGGGGCAACCTAGAACTTCATTGATGCACAGATAGTCGAACAGAGGGGCATACCGACCGAGAGTTTTGACGGGTTTTCAGTCCTTGTCCCAGGATCCCAGACGATGCAGTGTGCCTAGTATGTCCCAGAGTTAGCAATGAAAATGGGTACTTACACAGTGACTGATCACTTTTTTGTGGTCAACATACCAGATACCAATGTGGTACTAGGTGTTCAGTGGCTGATTACACTGGGGAAGGTCACCATGGATTTGGAGGCCTTAGAGATGGAGTGGGATGACAAGAAGACCGGGAAGCATGAGAATATCCACAGGATGCATACTTACCCACCTCAGACAGTTTCGGCACACCGAATGGAGGCCGACTTCCGAAAGGGAAACATAGAGTGGGCGGTTGAGTTTCGGGCATTAGAGGCAGAGACCACCAGTCGAGCAGTTCATCCAGAGATACAGGCTATCCTTGACAGACATGAGGTAGTGTTTGGGGCTATACCACCAGGTCAGCCACCAGATAGAGGGTTTGAGCATACCATTGAGCTGGAGTAGGGTATCCAGGCAGTAATCACTACCCCCTATAGGCATCCCAAATCCTATCTGGATGAGATAGAGTGGGCCATCCAGTAGTTGGTGGCTCTTGGACACATCAGACCAAGAACGAGTTCGTTTACTTCTTTTGTAGTGTTGGTGAAAAAGAAGGACGACACTTTGAGGATGTGGATTGACTGCAAGGCCCTCAACAATAAGACTCTGAAGAATAGGTACCTTATACCCAAGATTGATGAGCTGATGGATGAGTTGAGAGGAGCTAAGTTCTTCTCAAAGATCGATCCAAGATCAGGGTACCACCAGATTTGTGTGAGGGAACAAGATATTCCCAAGACCGCTTTTAGGTGTCATTATGGGCACACTGAGTTTCTGGTTATGCCTTTTGGGATGACCAATGCGCCAGCTACTTTTCAGTTCTGCATGAACCATATCTTCCACAATCATCTGAGGAAGTTTGTATTGGTTTTCTTTGACGACATACTCATATATAGAAGGATGTGGGAGGAGCATATCCAGCATATAGAGGCAGTGCTATGCATCTTGGAAGAGCAATAGTTCTATGCTAAGCTCTACAAGTGTGAGTTTGGGTTGACAGAGATGTTGTATTTGGGTCACGTCATTGGAGTGGATGGAGTGAGAGTCCACGTGGAGAAGATTAGAGCCATTAGAGATTGGTCGGAGCCAAAGAATGTGACGAAAATTCGTGGGTTCATTGGGATATGTGCCTATTACAAGAATTTCATCAAAGGGTTCTCACAGCTTGCTGCACCCCTTACAAATTTGACAAAGAAAGGGGTATTCGGTTCGACAGATACAGTGCAGCAAGCCTTTGATAGGCTTAAGGAGGTGATGAGTAGCTATCCAGTGCTTGTGTTGCTGGATTTTATGCAGCCATTTGTCTTGGAGTGTGATCCGCCAGGAGAGGGGATCAATGCAGTATTGATGCAGGGGGGATACCCTATAGCTTTTGAGAGCCAGAAACTCCTTCCCCATGAGAGGTTGTATCCTTTTTATGACAAGGAGATGTTGGCCATCATGCATGCATTGGCCAAATTCCAGCAGTATCTGGTAGGGAATAGATTTAGGGTAAGGACTGACCACAATAGCCTCAGGTTATTTTTGGACCAGAAGCAGCTACAGGAGAGGCATTAGAAGTGGTCAGTAAGATCCAAGCATATAACTTTGACATTGAGTATGTCAAGGGTAAGAATAACGTGGTAGCAGATGCCCTTTCATGTAGACCAGCCACGTTATCTCTTATGAGGTTGGATGCAGGTTGGAGGGCTCGACTTTTAGTTGAGTACTCCAAAGACAGGTTTGCATGTGAGGTGTTGGACGGATGAGTGGCAGATGACCGGTACAAGGTGGTCGTTGAGATCATCTATTACAGGGACATGATCTTCTTGACCGAGGGATCTCAACTTAAGAAGAAGATACTCTAGGCATCACATGATTCTCCATTGGCAGGCCATCAGCGGTTTACCAAAACCTACAGGGCCATTAGAGAAAGGTTCTCATGGAAGGGCCTTAAGGAGGACGTAATCCACCACATCACAGAGTGTGATGTTTGTCAGAGGAAAAAGGGGGAGATGAGCCATCCCGCAGGACTATTGCAGCCTCTTCCCATTGCGGAGGGGAAATGGGAGAGCATATCGATGGACTTCATTACAGGGTTGCTAATGGTGAAGGGCAAGGATTGTATCTTTGTCGTCGTTGATTGACTGAAAAAAGTATATGCACTTCTTCACCATATCCGTGCATTACACAACAAAATAGGTGGCTGAGCTATTCTTCTGGGATATTTTCAGGTTGCATGGTCTTCCTAAGACCATCATCAGTGACAGGGACAACCGCTTCATGGGCAGATTTTGGCAGGAGATTTTCTGGTTAGTGGGGACGGAGTTGACACTGAGTACTATTTACCACCCATAGATGGATGGACAGACGGAGATAATTAACAAGTGGCTAGAGGGATACTTGCGTAACTATGTCGGTGGGTAGCAGCGAGCATGGTTGAGATGGTTGCATTTGGGAGAGTACTACTACAACTCGACACATCACATGTCTATTGGTATGTCCCCATTTTGTGCTTTGTATGGGTACCATCCTTTATCATTTGCTGATGTGATGTTTGGTGCGAGTAAGGCTCCTAGAGCCAAGATGTGGATCCAAGAGAGTCAGGATATCCTCCGAGCTCTCAAGGACAACATGGCTACAGCCCAGAACCAGTAGAAACTATATGCCTACAAGAGGTCCGGTGGAGCGACAGTTTGAGGTAGGTGACTTGGTATATCTATGCTTACAACCATACTGACAGTCATCGCTGAAGCAGAAGGGAGCTGAGAAGCTCAAGCCACATTTCTATGGGCCATACAAGGTGATACGCAGGATTGGGCAGGTTTCATATGAGTTGGAGCTGCCCCAAGGCAGCAAGATCCACAATATTTTCCATGTATCATGCCTAAAGAAGGCACCGGGATAGCAGGTGACATTGAAGAAGGAGCTCCCACCGACAGATGATGAGGGGCACTTGGTGTTGTAGTCAGAGGCCATTATTGATACCAGGGAGAGATGGCTACGGAGTAGGAGAGTCCAGGAATTCTTGGTGTGGTGGAAGAATTTGTCGGATGAGGATGCCACTTGGGAGAGCGAAAATATTCTACAACATCCATCATTTCAGTTGCTTGAGGGAAAGCAAAATTTTTCTTGGGGGGACTATAATATTCCTAATTAGCAACAGCTAATTGGAATATTTAACTTTGTATAGTTTTTTTGTTTATGATTTGTAAATAAATAAAAAGTGAGAAAAGAGGGTCTAACTCACTTTAGTAGAATAATACATCAGCCTAGTAGCACAACGTTGTGAATCAAGGGGGGTCAAGGGGGGCCCACACACCACGTAGATGAGGGAGCCTACGAGCACTCTAGAAGCTTCTTCACAGGTTTTGGAGGGAAACCAATGCTATAAAATATGGAGGAGCCTCCTCATTTGGATCATTCTGGATTTGTTGATTTTAGAGTGAGACTTTGGTCTTCTTTCACATGTTGGTTGTTTAGCTTGTCTGCAACACTTTTTAGTGCATTGAGTGTCTCTGTGTGGATATCTCACCCTTAGCCCCGGGGGACTTCAAGTGCCTGCTCGGGCAAGGTTTGTTTCCTTGCATTTTGTGAGTCGTTTCGTTGTTTGGGTTTGTTGAGGAGCTAGAGCTAATAGAGACTTTGCATTCACTGGGAGAGAGGACGTAGTCCATTGTGGAGGAGCTCTGGATTGGTGTTTCTATAGATGATTTCATCGAGATTTCGAGCAGAGGGTCAGCCTTTTCCCGTCGGAGGCTTTTGGTGGATTTTGTGGCAGTATTTCAGCTGTTTCTATCCAGCTACTGTGCTATCGCTTGGAGGCCAGCGTAATTCACTGGGGAGGAATTTTCTGGTGTTTTGGGGGTTGGACCTTCTTGAAATGATTTTCAGTTCTTGTTCGGGTTGTTGAGGAGTGGAGGTTTTCCGATTTTCAGCTCATTCTGGCAAGGGGATCAACCCCTATTTTTTTGTCCATTCCAGCAGTTGCAGCTACACAGTAGTTGCCAGCAGCTAGGATGCAGTTTCTAGAGAAGCCATTTCTGGTATTCTCTGAGAGTGTTTTCTCACTTTCCTTGTGTAAGAATAGCCTATTGTACTCCATTACATTTCTCATATTAATAAAATGGCTCGGCATTTCTTCTATATGTTATCTGGATGAATTTTCGTAGTTGTCATTGTTGCCGTATACTCTTTCTATTGTATGTCTATTATCGTTTTTAAGAATTATAGTTCTATACCACTTGGCGTGTTTATCTTTCACTCTTAAACAGAGTCTGGAAAGGGCCATATAGCCTCCGGTTCTCGTCCTCTTTTTAGAGGCGAAATATTTTTTAAATGCCCTCCCAAAGTATCTCTGGTTGGAGTTTACTGTGTTTTAGAGATATCCCCGAAACAGGATATAACATTGTATGAAGTTTCAGAAGATGAAATGTTTAGAGTGTGAAGCCGAGATACTAAGGAACATTATCAAAAAATGTCAGAGCTTGGTTCACAATATTTTTGGAGATATGATCTATGGAATGTAGGTCTTTTTCAGGCTCAATAATTTCATCTCAAAGAGGTGATCGTGGGAAAATATTCATAACTCTCTCTCTGAGCATCGAATTGGAATTCTGTAAAAAGCGTCTAGAAGTAAAGGGACTCTAGTTTCCTATCTATAAATTTCAGTGCCAAAGGAGTAAACAGTGACACGTGGCAAGTCATACAAGTTTTCTCTACTGAACTAGTCCATAATTAGGTCATTGTGGGACATTGGGCATAACTTTGTCTTGAAGAATCCAAATAAAGTAAAACCTATGGCATTTGAAAGAAGCTTCAGAGGAATACCACAGGGAAAATTTTTAGAGATTAAAGATCTGCAATTGTATACATAATTCAATTTCAATATAGAGCTCTGCAAAAGCAAGTAAAAGGTGTGCATTTGTTTTCCTGAATTTCATAAGTCTTGTTTGAATAATCAAGTTGAATTGATTCCAAGGGCATATTGTAGAATAGATATCAGTATTTTGTTTCTAAAATACCCTAAAAATAATTCAACACCCATTAATCCTTTATAAGTCTCTACTATGACTCATGAAGACGACGAATGGCAACATGACATATCAAAATTACAAGAGCAAGTGCAACGAATTTCTCTCTCGCAAAGAGAAACAAAAAATGACATGGAATTTTTGAAGAACGATATGGAAACCAAGATGTATGGTTTGAAGAAAGGTGTGGAATCTAAGATAGATGGTATGGAAGCTGGCATGGAATCTAAGATGGATGACATGGAAGCTAAGATCGATGAAAAAGTGGAAAACATGAAGAATTATCTAAAAGAAAACATGGAAGGTTTGACAAAGTTGATACTAGAAATGTTTCCTAATGGTGAAAATATAGTAGAGGAAACTCATGATGAGAGAAAAATAAATGTTAATCATGATTTCATAAACTCTAATGTTGGCAGGAAGAACCACCATATTTCAAAAATGGATATGAGGAAGTTTGATGGAAAGGATCCTGTAACATGGATACTACATATGGAGCAATATTTTGATCTCCATAATGTGCAAAACACACAAAAGGTACACAATGCAACTATAAATTTAGAACAAAATACATTTGTATGGTATCAATGGCCTCTCTCCCGTAAAAAAATTGTCACTTGGTCAATTTTTACGGAGGAAATTAGAGCACATTATGAGGATACAAAGAGAAACACCTTCTTTAGCCAATTGATAAATCTCAGACAAAAGGGTTTACTGGGGGAGCACATTGAGGAGTTCCAAAAATTGAATATAAGGGTAATTGATATTCCAGAGGAACACAGGATTGATCTCTTCATAGGTACTTTAAAGTATAACATCGAACATGAAGTTCACGTTTTGGAACTTGATTCATTGGAGAAGGAATTCAGGTTGGCAAGAAAAATTGGATGTAAAATTATGGCAACAAGGAAGCCTACCACTCACTTCTATAAATAAGGAAGTGTTGTTATTATTAGATTTCCACAACCTATAAAGTTGACACCAAAATAATTAGAAGAAAAAAGAGAAAAATCGCTTTGCTATAGTTGTGATAGAAAATACACTAAAGGTCATAAGTGTGCTGAGAAGAAATTATTTTACATATATTATGAAGAGGAAGAAGAAAATGAACAAGAAGAGTATATACAATAGGAATCAACCCTAGAAGAGGAAGAAATGAGTCTGACCATATTATGTAATGAGTTGGTAGGAATTAGCACTCCTCAAACTCTCAAGATAGAAGGACATATCAAGAAGAAAAAGGTAGTAGTGTTGATTGATTCAAGTAGTACCCATAATTTTTATTCATTGTAAGGTAGCCAAGGATTTGGATTATTTCATATACCCAGCACCAGAATGTCAAGTGATTGTTGCAAATGGAGGAACTATAAATTTCTCTGGAAAATGCCATAATATCAAGCTAACCATGCAGGAATATGTATTTAATATTCCAATGCTTTCCATTCCTATGGGAGGTGATGATGTTGTATTAGGAGTACAATGGTTACAATATTTGGGGATGGTATCTTTTAATTTTCAAGAATTTTTCTTGACTTTTTTTTCAGAAGGAAAGGAGGTCAAATTACGGGTTATTTTAGGGAATCTGGGAAACATAATAAGCTCTAATTTCATGAAAAATCTTCTAAATAAATAACAATGAGGCGTAATTTCACAATTATCCTCACTAGAAGTTCCAAAATCAAAATCATCTATTTCTGCATATCTCCAAAAAGTCTTGGACAATCATTCCAAGGTGTTTGAAACTCTGAAAGGACTCCCACCTATTCGTGATCATGATCATGCTATTCATTTGATTCAAGGAATTTTTCCTCTGAACATCAGTCCTTATAAATATCCTTATGTCCAAAAGAGCGAAATTGAACATATGATTGCAGAAATGTTAGAGGCAGGTATAATTCAACCTAGTCCAAGTTATTTCTCTGCTCCTGTAGTATTGGTACACAAGAAGGATGGATCATGGCGCATGTGTCTGAATTATAGGGAGCTCAATAATCTCACCATTAAAGATAAATTTACCATTCCTGTGATTGATGAATTATTGGATGAACTACATGGAGAAATTTATTTTGCCAAGTTGGATCTTCGTTCAGGATATCATCAAATTAGAATGAAGACTAAAGATATTCTGAAAACAACATTTAGAACTCATGAGAGTCATTGTGAATTTTTGGTCGTGCCTTTTTGCCTTACCAATGCACCTTCTACATTTCAAGGGTTGATGAATTCCATTTTCAAACCCTTCCTTAGAAATTTTGTGCTAGTATTTTTTGATGATGCTAATCTGTAGTCTTGAAGGATCATGTTCAACATGTTGATAGGGTGATCAAACTATTGCAGGAGAAACAATTATATGAAAAAACATCCAAATATTTTTTTGGAGTACAACAGGTGGAATATCTAGGTCATATTGTATCTCACAAGGGTGTTAAGGTAGACCCTAACAAAAATAAAGCCATTAAGGAATGGAAAGTCCCCACAACCATAAAGCAGTTGTGAGGATTTCTCAGGTTAACAGGGTATTATCACAATTTTTTTAATAATTATGGGAGAATAGTAGCACCTCTAACAACATTATTGAATAAAGATACATTTTCATGGACTCCTGATGTAACGTCCCTCACTTCCACATACGCCAAATTTTTTTTTTTCCTTCTTCTTGGAGGTTGTCTCTTTAATACTAAGCTGTTCATTTAATTATTACACTCCCTTTTACTAAACATAGTTTATATGGTTAAATCTATTCTCCATATATACAATATCTATTCTCCATATATACAATTCCATAGAGTAAAACATATAAAAGTTTCCTTATAGATCTCCTTGTTATATTCATCATTTTATTTCATATCATTAAATTTTTCCCTCTATTTCCTATATATATATGTATATATATATATATATACCCTCCACAGATATATATAACTCACAATATATCCATAGTATAACTCTCATATAACATCCCTCAAGTATATCTATATACATATAATCCACCGCCTATATAACATCCACCATGTATATGACGATATTTATTCGATTGGGGTTGTCATTTAATTTAATTCAATTATTAAGGTTTCATTTCCGTGATTTGTATTCTTGGCAACATGGTACTTAACCAATGAATTATATATCGTTCTATGCAAAGGCATTGTACATACCTTACCATAGCGTAGGCTATACGACCTTACCATTCCCTTACTTGGGTGATCTGGAGTATATCTCTAGTACGTTTTCGTATTTGGATTTGATGGTTGCGTATTACCTATGTTGAGACGTTTATGTCGAATACACCTCCATTCCACTACACTGCTAGTTGTACGTTTGTATTTAACTTGTGGATTTATTCGTATTCTCGAGCTCTGAATTAAAATATATTTTATAGCGCTAATTGATTTTGGTTCTGAATACATATTAAAATTCTTGTGGTATTTGTACGTTGGATTTTATTGAATTTCTACCGATATCACGTCGCCGAGAACGCTGTCGATCCAGGTGAGGGTCGACTGATTTGTGCCATGAGTATGGCTAGATCTCATTAGGGTTTAAATTTTATGTTTTCTATAAGAGTTGAATAAGAAACCCTTGTTCGCTTCTCCACTCGGATGTCTGTTTCTCAACTTATCTCTTGTTCGTTATTGCCTTGGTGTCTCTGCTCGATTTCTAAGAGGAAATGGTGCAAAGCGTGTACGTCATAGTCAACACGCAGAGGTAACTTTCATTCCCAACAATTTATTCTTCAGATTATGAAATTTTCCTATGTATTTGGTCGCTATGATTTCGTTTTCCTATTGTCAGATTTATGCATTTACCATGACCTATCTCCTCATTATAAATTGTATAACGAAAGTCTAAAGGGCTTTGTATCTCTGGTATTTGTTACATGCGGGTTTGTGTCTCTCGTTTGCATCCAAGTGTGTTAACCTTTTTACAGAATCTATTGTATCATTATATCGTTTTTATAATTGTTTCGTTATCTATTCTGTATCTAACCATTTCATACTTTAAGTTTTTCGTTTCTTAGAATCAATTTGAGGTGAGATTTTTCGTCCTCATTAGCCTTCAATTTCACACTGGTTTTGGTGATAATTAAGATGATAATAAGAAACCCTTATCAGAATCTGGTACGATTTTGTGTTTTGGTTATAGAAAATTCACATTTCCTAAATTTTTCGCAACAGGTAAATACGTTCAGCTATGTTGCCACATTTTCTAATATATTTCGATTTTTTCTTTTCTATATGCTTTTAACTCAGATTGATACCTTCGAAGAGCTTTATTGATCAGGTAATAATTTTGTTAAAACTCATAATCCTTCCCTTAGATAAGATTTCACTTTGGTTCTCCTTCGCTTATTTGTTTACTTATGTACTTAACTGCCACCATTGCTAACGTCGAGCATTTACAGGTACAATTTGTTACCAGCCTCGTCAGAATATTTTCTGATAGCTCGTTGTATGTTTCATTGAAGAATTTATAATACCTTTCCTTTTTACACAGGTCGGTACTCACAAGAACTTCAGCGTATATGGACTCATTGCCTCTGCAACTACTTATTTAATATTTTACTTGTATCAGGCCATGGACACATCATTGAATCCAATGAGATTCATATCATTGTCGCTATACTTTTAATTTGTATTTACACCGTACTTTATATACCTTGACTGGGGTTTAATTCACCCATGTCGGGAAGATATAAAATTTCTCCATACTGTTTTATTTTACCACTGATAACTTCTCATATACCCTAACTTCCACTTTGAACCTATTGTATATGGAAATTCAATTTCAATGGTTCGTGGTCTTTCCTTGGTGACAAGGATATCTTGTAGTCTATGTACTGACCCATACTAGTTTATTTTGCCTCTTTTATTTTATTTCTGTTAATTCCACATAGTGTTAGAGGCAAGCAAAGTTCTTCTCGTTTCTACAGGTTTTCGAGATATCCAGAAATGACATATAATTCTATATAATAAGTGAGAACTCTCTCTCTCTTTTGGTATTTTAATCCATAGTACAGAAATAAAATTTCCAGTAACATGATGTCTTTTCAATATAAGATTTTTAATTTGTACCTAACCATTTTCTGCACTATTTCGTTCATTCCTTTTGGTACTGGTATCACTCCTGATCTTTAGAGTCCTATGATGGCAATGAGTTTATAAAGTTTTTGTACTCCTTTCGTTAGACTTTTTATTTAAATTTTACTGGATAGAATTTTGGGTCACTAGACTCGTTTTCAGATACACTATGCTAAGTTGATCAGTACTGTAACCACCTATGCATCACCATTTCAGTATAGATAATTGTGCAAGGTATTAAATATATCTATGTGTTTAGATTTTGAACGAATTTAACTCTGTGACTAAATTTATAGGTGTACCTGTAACATTCTCAGACTTTGTAACTGTATTGAATTCAGTATACTGTAACTAGTAATCCATGGCATTTTACAAATTATCTACTATGTGTTATCTCCTTATTTATTTTACTGCTTATTCCAAGTAATTATATTTGATATCTAGTTTCTTTTCTCTATGATGCTTGTAAGAGTACTAGGTTTCCTTCTGCTATAATTAGGGTTTAGTTCATAATACAGAAGCAGATTAAAGTTAAACTATAAATCATCTTTGGGAAATATATATTCTCAGATTTAGACCAGCTATGGTTTAGAGATTCTAATGAATTCCTTCCCATAGATGTAATTCCTACAACTGGATAGAGATTGAAGGCTAATTCTGCTGAGATTTCTATTAAATGTATGGAATATTGTCACACACAGCATGCACAAATAATACTTTCACATTCCATACAACATAAAATTTATACCTACACATTATAGCAGAAAAATATAACTAAACTGTGCATACCACTTAATTAGATGACCAATCCACCCAACCTTAGAATTATTCTATCTCCAGAATTCACCCCAAGCTGAGATCCCTCCAAGAACAGATCAACCCCTAATCTGTTCTGGAATAGCTTATTTAAGCTACTGCTCCCAAAAGCCTGTTTCTAATTCTGCGTCCAGAATATCATGATGCTTTTATTCATGTTTTCCTAGGCTTCCATATTTAGGGAATTTTAAAGCTGCTTTCTTCTTTTCCCATCTTTTTACCTCTTCCCAATTACTCTCCACATCATTGGGGGAAACTAGATTTTCCTCAAAATCTAATTTGGAAATAAATTCTTTCAAGGATTTTTGAAAGATTTTTTGGGGAAAATAATTTCCCTTATCAATCCTCATGGATTTAGCAAGTGATCTCATAATTCTGATTTTGGTAAATCTACACAGAATTATTTTATGCATTTTCTACAAATTAAATATTTAATTACATCCATAAAATACTTATCCCTTTGGGGTCCACTCCCCTTAGGATTAGAGTTAAAATGTCTAGCTTTAAAATAAACATAAACTAGGGGTGTTACATATTCCCCCTCTGAAAGCAAACACCGTCCTCGGTGTTGATATCTAATTACTAGAGTTTATTTTTCAAACAAAAATGGATATTTTTCCATCATTTCAACTTCTCTTTCCCAGGTAGCTTCTTCAGCAGTAAATTTCTTCCACTGCACCTTTACTCTTGCTACCGTTCGATTCCTCAATTCAATTTCTTCCCGCTCCAATATTCAAAGCGGCTCTGGAAGGAACTCCCCTTCTGGTTCCACCTGTATCACATTCCAATCAACTATGTGAGAAGCATCATGTACATATATTTTTAATAATGAAACGTGAAACACATCATGCACTCTAACATGGGGTGGTAAGGCCAGTTTATAAGTCATTGGTCCCACCCTTTCTAATACTTCAAAAGGACCACAATATCTAGGAGCTAGTTTTGCATAACTTCCAGCATAAAGTGTGCTCTTTTTGGGTTTAATACGCAAGTACACATGCTCTCCTACTTTGAATTCTTGATGTGTCCTTTTCTTATCAGCATAGTTTTTCTGGCGATCTTGTGCTGTCTTGATGTTTCTTTGTATTTTTTTAACAATTCTTTCCATCTCTTGTAAAGCATCTAGTCCCAACATTAGCTTATCTTCAGGTTGGCTCCAACTCAAAGGAGTACAACATCTCCTTCCATAGAGTACCTCAAACAGACTCATTTTTATAGAGGATTGGTAGCTATTATTATAGGAAAATTCAGCTAAATGCAAGTAGTCTTCCCACTTCGATGGCCTATCCATCACATACATTCTTAACATATCCTCCAAAATCTGGTTTGTTCTCTCTGTCTACCTGTCTGTCTACGGGTGATATGTAGTGCTATAATTCAGCTTAGTGCCCATTCCCCCAAACAAACCTTTCCAAAAGGCTGCTATGAACTTAACATCTCTATCTGACACAATCATCTTTGGGACTCCTTGTAATCTTACTATCTATTTTAAAAACACATCTTCTACTTGGGTTGTCCCAAAAGTAGACTTTACAAGTATGAAGTGTGCAGCTTTGGTTAAAGTGTCTACTACTACCATCACTGAATCATGTTGGTATTTAGTTTTGGGTAGCCCTGTTATAAAATCTATAGAAACTGTATCCCATTTCTATTCTACAATCGGCAAAGGATTTAAAAGACCAGCAGGATGCTGATGTTCAAATTTGACTAGTTGACATTCCATGCATCTAGCTAAATATTCTGCTATATCTCTTTTCATTCCTGGCCAAAACAACTTCTTTTTCAAAGCTGTTAACATTTTCTGATATCCAGGATGTCCTGCATATGGCTGTTTGTGATATTCATCTAGAATCTCTCTTTTCAAGGACTCTACATTTGGAATATATAATCTGTTTTTGTAACAGATTAGTCCTTTTTGGTTTTGAGTGAAATCAGTCATCTCCTTCTTTAGTATTTTCACTTGTAGGTTTTCATAATTTGGATCCTGGTCTGTTGTCTTTTTCACTAACTCTTCTAAATCAAACTGGGCACTACTTCCAATGTTGTTTATGTTTTGACAAGCATTTCTGCTCAAGGCATCAGCAATTTTATTTTTTTTCCCTCTGATATGTTTTATGTTCATATCAAATTCACTTAGAAAAGACAGCCATCTGGCTTGTCGAGCATTCAAATCAGTTTGGGAAAAGAAATATTTAAGACTAATATGATCAGTCATCAATGTAATTTTTTTTCCAAGGAGATAGTGTTGCCACATCTTCAAGGCATGAATAATAGAAGCTAACTCCAAATCATAGACACTATAGTTCTGTTCATGTGTCTTCAGTTTCCTGGACTCATATTCAATAACTGAATTTTCCTACAAAAGGACTCCTCCCAACCCCTCTCTACAACCATCTATACATACAACAAATTCCTTATCAGGATCTGCAATTTTCAAGATAGGAGTTGTAGTGAGTTTTAATTTTAATTGTTCAAAACTGTGTTCGCATTTTTCAGTCCACTCAAATTTGACACCCTTCCTTTGTAGTGAGGTTATGGGGTAGGCTATGGCAGAAAATCTCTCCACAAATCTACGATAATAACCTGCAATCCCCATAAATGATCTCACTGCTGAAATATCAGTTGGCACCGGCCATTCTCAAATAGCTTTTATCTTTTCAGGATCAATGGCCAACCCTTGCTCAGAAATAATATGTCCCAAGTACTGGATCTTGTCTTTATAGAATTCACATTTACTAAACTTGGCATATACCTGATTTTCTTTCAAAGTTTGCAACACTATCCTCAAGTGCTCTTTGTGCTCCTCCTCACATTTGAAATAAACCAAAATATCATCAATAAACACCAGCACGAACCTATCCAAGTACTTATTTAGCACACTGTTCATTAGCCACATAAAGGTGGCAGGGGCGTTTTTCAAACCAAAAGGGAGAACTACAAATTCGTAGTGAACATACCTGGTTTGAAAATTTGTTTTGCTGATGTCTTCTTCTTTAATTATGAGCTGCTGGTAACCAATTCTTAAGTCAATCTTTGAAAATACTGAGGCTCCTCTCACTTGGTCAAAAATATCATCAATTATGGGTAAAGGGTATCTGTTTTTAATGGTCAACTTATTCAGTTGACGATAATCAATTCACATCCTAAAGGTTCCATCCTTATTTTTCACAAATCACACCGGTGCTCCCTAAGGAGACACACTCGGTCAGATATAACCCTTATCGAGCAATTCTTGCAATTGCATTTTCAGTTCCATAAGTTCGGGGGGGACTCATTCGATAAGGGGCTCGGGAAACAAGTGTTTCTCCCGGCACCAAATCGATTGAAAAGTCAATCTCTCTTTTGAGAGGAAGATTAGGAATGTCATCTGGAAAAACTTCTTTAAACTCTCTTACTACTGGCAAGGCATCCAACAGATTTCCTTCCATTTTCTGTTCTGTCTCTTCGACATGTACTGCATAGACTTGGTATCCTTTCATAGCTTTTCGTTTTAATTGTAGTGCTGATATTTGTCTTAAATAGATAGGTTTTGGTTTTCCCTTGAGAATAAAATATTTCCCCTCTTCATCCACACAATGCAGAGTCTTATCCCAGCAATTCATCATGGCCTTTTTCTTTTCTAGCCAGTCCATTCCTATCAGCAAGTCATATGAACCTAATGGCATAATATTCAAATTTAATTTTGTTTGAAAATCATTTATTTAATTGTTGTTTACGGAAATTTATGTGTTACCTTCCTCTTGGTTCTAGTAGCCAACTGAACCAACCATGACTGTTGAAATTTTTCAGTTTTAAGATTACATTTCTCTACCACTTGTGGACTAATGTAACTCAAAGAAGCACCTGGATCAATTAAAACAGTAATAAACTGGTCATAAATCTTACCCTCCATTTCAAGCATGGTAGCTTCATGTTCTGCTTGTCGATTCTCCAAGGCTGCACTGATAGTGGGTATATTTCTTGCTCTGTCATTTACTGTGGTCACTTCTCGGTCTCTCATAATCATCTAAATGTTTCTGTGGGGACAATCCCTCAAAAGATGAGGTTCTCCATGGCCCCAACGTTTCATAGGCTCCCTCATTTTAACTGTTCCTTCCTCCTTATTTCCTTTATCTAGTTGTCTGGAACCAACTTGAGACTGAGCTGTCTGGATTTCTTTTACTTTATTAAACTTTTTCCTCCGATGATCCCTGGGAAAATTCTTCAAGTAAGCTGGTGTTGTAGCCGCTACAACACCACCCAAAATTTTGGGTATATTTAAAATTTCGGGTTCCCCCTCTGCTCGCCTAGGCGTTAAAGTCTCTCACCTGACCTGCAGTCAACGACATCCCGTCGGCCTATCTCTAACCCCTCACGATTTGTCTCATCACCATGACTTGATGTTGTCGCTGCAATCACGCCATATGTAGGAAGGATCATCCAGCGTACGCCCGAACACTCTTGTCGCAGTCGCACCATGTGTAATGAGATTTCCATGCATATGTTTGAACGAGAACCTTGTGTGTATTGACGAGTAAAAGCCTTCCTGCTGTGGGTCATTAAGCATATTGTTTGAATGCTTCTCTTAAGCTTGTTAGTTTCGTGTGTTTTATCTGTGGTTATCATTATTGAAGAGTAATTATGATGTTGTAATATCCCACGCAGGTTGACCCCACAGGTGACAAAATCCTCAGTCATGTCACGACATCAAGGGAAATAAAATTGGGCTCAACGACGAGGTCAAAGCTGCGAAGCAGGGGAGGAGCAGAAGCAAACTATCAGTACTATTAAAAGGGGGATAGTGTGATACATGTTGATCAGAGAGAACCTTCTATGTCACTGATGCAAAAGATTTCTTCACTAGTGCGCACCAGATGCTTTAAAGCGCTCTATTAGAAATGTCCAGATCTTGCATCATACCATCTCAATGTCGGTAGGCGCACACAAAGAAGCATGTTTCGCCACTTCGATGAATCTAGCCTGAAGTATAGCCCGGTGAGCATATCCGACTTAGGAGATTTCCCTACGGAACGACAATCTCATTCAAGGCGTACACGTGCCAAGCAGCAATGCAAAAGCGTACGTGTTCCTGTGGCAAGCCAACGACAAGGTTTCAAACATGTGAGCGCACCCTTTGGAAGCAAAATTTATGGATCTTAAGCTGCATAGTGTGGAATTAATTACGCTGCAAGGAGTACAACGTGGAGCAATAAAATGGCCTTACAACCCTAGTCGCCTTTACTCCTCCATATCCATAAAGTTTGTGTATGTGGGACCATATGAGATGGAGAATTTTAGTTTGAACCTAAAGGGGTCATGTTGAAATGCATACGTCTGTGGTAGCCCGGTAGAAAAGGCCAATGTGAAAAGGGCTGTCAAGGTGGTTTGATAAGTATATTTTGACATTCGAATCTTTCAAAACGAGAAGCTTTCAAATTACAAGGCGCAAGACCATGCATATATTAAATACAAGATGCAAGGGGATATTATATATAATTAATACAAGGCGCTAGACCATGCATATATTAATACGAGGCGCAAGATGATGTTATATATTTAAGGCCGAAACACAAAGCAAATTAGTTTGAAAACCATGTAATATGGTGGATCACAACCATATGACAACTCATGACCATTGGGTTCAAATAATTCTATGGTGCAGTTTTGATCTATGTTAATACGTGTTGAACGAATATCTCATGGTCAAGGTTTAATTGTAAATGTGGATCAGGCGCAAAGGGTCCAGCGAATGTTTGGTCCGACGGTCAGCCTTACGTTGAAAGATGGCGCAGAATCGCATGGGCATGTTGCATGGGGCGTAAATTATTTTGATTGGATCGAATGCTTCCATGTTGAGGTTTTAATCCGAAATGAATATGTAAGTGGTCAAAGCTACATTGAACGTGAAACAGAATCCTATGCAAGACCTACGACGACCATGATATAATAATTATCAAGCCAGGGTGATCAAAAGTAATGCAGGACTATCACAACCTCACAAATGGACAATGATGCAGTTTTAATCTGTAATAAAGCGTGGGTCAAAAGGTGTTTAAATCGTGGAGTCCAATGTTCAATGTCCACGTTACATGGGGCCAACGTAAATGTTATACATAGCTCCAGGATGCCATCATCGTTAAGCCAAAGGTTGTAAACAATAATTTTTGTCCCATGTGGACCAATCTCATCGAACTGCTTCATAAACTCAATTTCTGATGCGTATGGAGACCACTGCAAGATTGTGGCTGAGTTTTGTTCCAAGTGTTTTTATGCTACCGTTAACCAACATTCTCGGTCCTTCATAATCCTACGGAAGCTCAAAATTCACCATTGATAGTTCCAATCTATAGGCTCGCGGTCTTTCTCAAGAATGTTACCATTACCATATTGTCCGTGTATTTGTTTTCTTCATGGAGCATCCCAAGCTCATACACCGCCATGGATTCAGGATCCATACCCCTCCGTCATCCTGAAAAAGTAAAGCATGGTTGTAATCTCGTGGGTTTAAAATTTGGTCTGTTTTAACGTAAGTTGCACCATTTTGGATCTCATCTACTACATTATCAAAAGCTCTGCAATCGCTCCAAATGCCCACTTGTGGGAGGTTGCATTAGAATGAAGAAATTTAGGGTGTACACGAACATGCTCCATTCCACCTGTTATAAGTCTCTTTTGTGTAGATTGAACATCATAACATTCTCCTGCTCTCCAAAACTAATGAAAACCATTTGCCCGGGGAATAAATCTAGACTGATATGACAAACCATGGGAATATGATAAATACTGTGGTGCAATGTATAACAATCTGCAGTCATATTTTAGTGGTGCAAGGCCACCTGAGATGGTGCAACAAACGCTGCATGGGCACGTGACACGCAGCCAACGTCGATGGCGGGTTCCAACTCACGGTGAACGTTGGAGCAATACATATATGGTCAATATTTCCACGTGGAGCAAAACTACCTTGCCACATATGAACGGACGCCAGCAGGTCGACGGTGGGATTTCAACTCACGATAAATCTGGAGCAAATATATATGCAGAGCAATCAAAAGTTTATGGTAGAATTACGAAATATGGGGAAACGTTGGAGCGGAAGTAATAATGGCCAAAATTTACATTAAAGCATGAAGCAGGTTCAGCATTCTTGTCAGCGCTAACTGCATTTTTTCACCAGCTGTTTCTTGCCCTTCGCCTGTTGCCAGTATGGAATGGTTCGTTGATGGGGAAATTTTCCCAGTGCCGAGCGTTACGTTCAGCACCTCCTCAGAATACATTCATGCATGAACCATGTTACTGACCAGCATTTTAGTGGGGACATGTAGTAATTGTCAGCATCCAGCGTGGTGACAGCGTGAAAAGTGGCAATAACATTCCATCCAGAATGCATGCGCAGGTTTTCAGCTGCTACCGTGGGATGCACCAGGAAAAAGCAAAACGCTCCGTGGGAAACAACCATTTGTTTCTTTTGATTCAACAAAAGAAAGGTCTCAGACACGTTATGCATTCGAACGGTGATATGGAAACAAAACTTAACGTAGTTATCAGTGCAGCTCTGCATAGTTACGGTTTTTAAAAGTATGTTTCAGGACCAGGCACCATTTTGCTGAAGTATGGAGGAATACACGAAACGATTCAAGGAGAGAGGCAATGAAAGCAGAATCGACGACTTGCATAACTTGTATAATCGTTCATCCACATGCAGAATCCCAGTCCGTAAAGGTTTCTCGTGGCAAATGATACGAGTTTTCAACTATCGTGTAAGGAAGGCGCCGACGCTAAATCTCTGCAACAAGCAAAAGTCATGCGCCAAGGTTCCTTTCATGTATTTATTAGTATCCGACACTGTCATCAGTGCATACTGGCTGAGTTTGCTCGCACAGTAAATGAAGCGTGGGGTGCGAAAAGACCGAGATCAATATGTCACATTTTGAGGCAACTATTGATAGAGTTTTCGGTGGAAGAAAGGAGTACTGTAGCATATCGTGAATTGGGTCATGCTGTAGCTGGTTGGTTTTCGGATCATGCATAGCCACTCTTGAAAGCAACTATTGTTATTCTCATATTCAAGATGAACCATCTTATCCATCAGCACTCTCTACTCTTTCATCTTAAAATTGGATAACATTTTGTTCTTCATATCTGAAGCCTATTACATCCTTAGTGATCGGTTCTCTAGATCGCGGTTTACAGTCGTTAGCTGAGCCTCCACGGGAGCGGGTGAAGACTGCGGTACCTGCGCACCTGCCGGTGGGATTCTCCATGTTTACACTCGAGAAAAAACTCTTGCCACACAGGTCTAAATGCATTATTTCGATAAATCTTTCCCTCCACTAACTAACCACACTTTAGCATTATGTTGAAAAATATGACCCGTGCTACGTTGTTCGCAGCACAAGCACCGACGTGCGGTGTCGAAGTCGGGGTCCCCCTTAGTGGGGAAATGTGATCTTTCTTCTCTTCAAAGATCGAAAGAATGGCTAGAGGTCTCGTGTCGCAATCCCAGGAGGTTGCAGTGTCTCAGATCCTGCGAGGTCGCAGAAAGCTGTGTGTGTTCCTGATATTGTCGCTTACCCCGCGACCCAGCGACCTAGTCGCAAGGTCGCAGGGTCGCACCTCTTCATTTTTTTTCACCTTTTGCGACCTTGCGACCTAGCGACCTAGTCGAAAGGTCGCAAGGTCGCATGTGCCTCTATTTTCATGATCCGCGACCTCGCGACCCAGCGACCTAGTCGCAAGGTCTCAAGGTCGCACATCTTCGGTTTTTTCGCCTTTTGCGACCCTGCGACCCAACGACCTAGTCGCAAGGTCGCAAGATCGTACATCCTCGATTTTTTCACCTTTTGCGACCCTGCGACCTAGTCGCAAGGTCACAAGGTCGCATCTCTTCGGTTTTTTTTTGCTCGTTGATTTCGACTCACCTTATCGCAGTCGCAACAACAAGCCTGTGTCGTAGGTCACAACATCACCGTATTGCAAAATGAATAAAGTGGCTCGAAGTCACAGTCGCAAAAAGACCGGTGTCGCAAGGGCAGCCTATCACCAGAAGATGAAAGATCAAGGAAGCCCGAAGGGCAGTCTCTGCATTATAAATACTCCTACGGGAGCTTGTAAAAAGGAGAGGCTTTTCTTTCTGGAGACTCAAGAGCTACATTGCATTGTATTGAAAGATCATATTCTTAGACATATGAATACGAATACTTGTTAAAACCCCTTTGTCGGATGATGTGTTTTGTTGTGACAGCACTGTGTGTATTCCTTGAACAGTTTCAGAACATCCTATGATTAATGAAACTGCATTTTCAATAACATCATTTATGCATCATGTTTATCTATGCTTGTGTTAATGATGTTCAGTTTTATCGCTTTCTAAATGGATGTTAATACCTTTGTCTATTAGCATTTCGTTTTATCTTTCAGGAAGTAACGGGGAATCTTTCCATTAAGAACTATTTCTTCTGTGGTCAGATACCTTACAAGAATAACCCCAAAGACGTGTCGTTAATTGCATCTCTTCGGGTGTATATGTTTTATTTATTCTCTTGCTACGCAAAGTGTTGTGGACATGTTCAATGCATCAATCATGTATTCCGTATCCTATGAATAAGTGTGTGCCCGCAGGTTCAATCAGGTTCTTTTGAGACCAGAAGGGAATGCGTCTTCAAGCGGTAGCCGGACCCACACCCCGGACGGGATCCCTACTCCAAACGGTTTAAGGTATAATTGGGACTTTCTACCAGGGAGATCCCCTACTGTTGGCCAGACATAAAATCTCGTCAACAGATTTGGTGCTAGAAGGAGGGCCTGAACCTCCGACCATGTGGTTAACGAGAAAGGGGGCCAGATGACAAGCTGAGCCCTTAGAGCCTGCAGTTAATCTCATATCTGTAATGGCTCGTTCCCAAATCATTCTCCCGAGATGTTTGTCGGAGTTTTATGAACCTGGATACTTCATCCTCGATAAACTTATGTATCACTTGTCCCAGTTAAAATTTGATGGTGAAAATGGGGTGTCCATAACCCAACACTATTCAGATTTTTGTGACTTTGGTGAGTGTTATGAAATTGACGATGAGGGTTTGTTTTGTTTGCTTTTCTTCCTCACCCTCGAAGGTCGCGCTAAGCAATGGTGCTGCACTTTGCTGGAATCTTCCATCCATTCATTTGAACAGCTCGCCAGTGAATTACAACAAGCTTTTCACATGTATGATTTTCATAATGTTTTACTAAAGATAAATGACATCAGAATGGAACCTCGGGAATCTTTAGATGAGTTCTCTATCAGATTCGTTCATTATTGTTTTGAGTTCCCTGAAAAGGATGTCGATTGGAGGTTGTTAAGAGAACAGTTTGCGTATGCGATTCTCGTTTCCCTTGAACCATTTCAGTTAGCAACCCGACCTGAGCCTAGTGTTCCCTATGACAACCCGCAAGTCAATGGTTGTTCTGACCATGAGTCTTTCACGTACCATGTCGAATCTGAACATCTCAGTGGCTCGTTATCTCTTTTGGCTCATGAAACCTACCCCGAGCCCACTCGATGCCTCCCTGGACTTAGTCCTAAATCTGGTTCACATTCAGATTATAAATCTGGTTCACATTCGGATGATGAATCTAGTTCACATTCAGATTATGAATCTGGTTTAGATTCGGATTATGAATCTGGTTCATATTTGGATTATGCATCTGGTTCAGATTCGGATGACGAATCTGTTTCACATTCAGATTATGAATCTGGTTCAGATTCGGATTATGAATCTGGCTCACACACGTATTATGAATCGACTCCTACCCCGCATAAAGTTTATTCCCTTACAAGGCCTGTCAAATCATTGTGTCCTCTGAACGACACGGATGTGCGTGTTGAAAAGCCTTGTAGGGTTAACACCCCTGCGACTCAATCTTTTCGTTCACTGTTCCCTAGTTTGTTTCTTAATCCCGCCATACCAGTGAATTGGTCTAGACATTCAGAGTTTTCTTATACTGGTATTGGCGAAAATCAAAAGCACGCAGGTGGTGTTTCACAATCACAGTCTAAAATCGATGAATCTTTTAAATCTGATCTGTCTCACTCGGAATCTTTAGACAACCATGGGAGTGATTTCCTATCTGGGAAACTTCAAGATGTCCCTGTTATCGATCCATCCCAGTTGGTAAACCCCAGGGAGCCTAACTTGCCAGGTACCGAACTTGACCAAACCGATGGTTGCCGCGATCACTCCTTATCTGAAAACATATTCAATCATACCGCTGACGACCGTCACTCAAATCTCTTTTCTGACCCTATGAAGACACCTGAATTCGATGATTCACTTTCGGAAGATTCAAGTACCCACCAGAAAATTGAAACGCTTCAGCTTCCGCTGACCGTTTCTGAAAGGAAAATTCCCCAGTATCATGCTCCTTCCAGCATAAACGTATCGAATTCACCCCATCCTGGAAAATCTGGAGAATCCGACATTTTCAATTATCAATCTGTCAGTGCGCAAACATTCGACCAAATTGATACAAAGCCCACTGACATCTTTCAAATCACTACAATTGATGATCACTCCCATTCGCCTGTTAATCTCGCCGAGCAGTTAAAGTTGGAAAGCCCCTTGCTCGAAGGTCCAGATTTTGTTCAAAGCTGTGAGAAATTTCAGGCTCCTTTAAACGTGGATTCAGATCCCCATACCCTTAACCAAACCCAGGAGCAACGCCGGACTAAGGTTTTCGAAACTAGGGTTCCTACGCTTGGATGCGCATGCATCTATAATTCGCCCAAAACTTGCCTGTTGTTTCCATTCCATAAAACTGATGGTCCTCAACACCATGATGAGATTGCTGGTCAACTCGACCAAACCTATTCGGTGGATGTGCCTCCAAACAAGAAATATCTTAAACCCCTCCCATCAGACCTAGGATTGTGCATGAATGATTATGGGTCGTTTAATAATGTTGAGTTTCAAGAACATATTGTTGTGTGTCAAGACGAGAGTCGGATTCAGCTTGCACAATCTATTCTGGCATGTTCTTTGGTATATATCCATGATCTTCTTGCCGTTGCCCATGCTCCTCAGGTAAGTTTTGTTGTTACTGCACTTTTTTGGATACTGGCTCTGATCCTGATCATTTTTTTCGTCGCAGGATGCAAATTAATGCGGTGGCTATACTGGAAAACTGATTTTACCTAACCCGACCGCATCATTGGTTAAACTAGGGTTTAGGTGTAGGCTAGCTAGGACCTGCAATAAAAATTTTTAGTTCAGGGTTAATTAGGTTTACTTGCAAAATTTTTACTTCATATTTTAAAAGTGTGTTTGTTGTTTTTATTTACAATTCATTAGACATCATCATGTTAAAAGTATTTTCCTTTCAATTCCTTTTTAGCTGCTTATTGTTGCATAAATAATCACTGCTTGTATTTTCACTTACAACTGTTTGATCGCTCTCGCACATGGCGTTGCATTGCATCTTGAGCCTTGCTTATTACGTTGCATCATACACTCTCTTTCTCACATCATTTTTTGTCATATCGCCTGCCACTTCATGAGCCCTCATTGCAACCCTATCACCTTACAGGCTTGTTTTGCCCCGATTGCTGAAACAGTAACCCCATTGTTTTGCGTGAGGTTGCGGTGGCTATCTCAAGAGGCAACTTTCTCTTAGGACCAATCGTCGAAGTCGCATTCTCAACAAGATGCCTATGAGTCTAAACTTATTATCTGGGGAGATACGAGCTGGTTGTCTGTGAGAGACCTGATGAGCTGAAATGGCCTATACCCGTAAGCCTAAGCCTTGTGCCCAGCATAGTCTTGGACATTTTAATGTGTTGATCTGCGCGCTGCGCCTATTGTGGTGAATGGGATGTGAAGGTTTGGCACGAGGGCAAACCCAAATCAGGATATCTTTCAGTTTCTGTAACACAAGAAACAACCTCTCTTGCTCGTAAAATAAGTCGGGATCCCTCACCCGCCCATGAAAAATAAGTGCCATGAGCACATGAAAATAAGTGCCACGAGCACATGAAAATAAGTGCTGTAAGCACATGAAACAAATAAGGGTAAAGGATCGAGAAAGGCTTCCTGCGCAGAGAGGTAATGCGACGACTCCGCCGGGGTATTGACCAGGCTCGCTGGCAGCGGAGCAACGTTTGTGATTTCTTGAAGTGACTCCGCCGGGGTACTGTCCAAGCCTGCTGGCAGCGGAGCAACACCATAAACTTACTTTAAAAATCCTGAAAATAATAAGCCCACTGCCTTGCTCGTCACATCATCAACAAGCTACCGGCGTCTGTGAGCTTTCTCTTTGATGTGTTTCTGATTAGTGGGACTTAGTGAGGCACAAGGATTAGGCATACTCGTAAAGGGCCAAAGTAATACAAAGGGTACCCATGCAGCTGGTTCAATATCCCCTTGCATCACTATCTTGGCTCAGACCTTTGTTGTGATATTGACAGAGATGCTGGATTCTACCAGTGGTTCGCCATTTGTTGTAGCCGCTACAACACCACCCAAAATTTTGGGTATATTTAAAATTCCGGGTTCCCCCGCTGCTCGCTTAGGCGTTAAAGTCTCTCACCTGACCTGCAGTCAACGACATCCCGTCGACCTATCTCTAACCCCTCACGAGTTGTCTCATCACCATGACTTGATGTTGTCGCTGCAATCACGCCATATGTAGGAATGATCATCCAGCGTACGCCCGAACACTCTTGTCGCAGTCGCACCATGTGTAATGAGATTGCCATGCATATATTTGAACGAGAACCATGTGTGTATTGACGAGTAAAAGCCTTCCTGCTGTGGGTCATTAAGCATATTGTTTGAATGCTTCTCTTAAGCTTGTTAGTTTCGTGTGTTTTATCTGTGGTTATCATTATTGAAGAGTAATTATGATGTTGTAATATCCCACGCAGGTTGACCCCACGGGTGACAAAATCCTCAGTCATGTCATGACATCAAGGGAAATAAAATTGGGCTCAACGACGAGGTCAAAGCTACGGAGGTCAGTACTGTTAAAAGGGGGATAGTGTGATACATGTTGATCAGAGAGAACCTTCTATGTCACTGATGCAAAAGATTTCTTCACTAGTGCGCACCAGATGCTTTAAAGCGCTCTATTGGAAATGTCCAGATCTTGCATCATACCATCTCAATGTCGGTAGGCACACACAAAGAAGCATGTTTCGCCACTTCGATGAATCTAGCCTGAAGTATAGCCCGGTGAGCATATCCGACTTAGGAGATTTCCCTACGGAACGACAATCTCATTCAAGGCGTGCGCGTGCCAGGCAGCAGTGCAAAAGCGTACGTGTTCCTGTGGCAAGCCAACGACAAGGTTTCAAACATGTGAGCGCACCCTTTGGAAGCAACATTTATGGATCTTAAGCTGCATAGTGTGGAATTAATTACGCTACAAGGAGTACAACGTGGAGAAATAAAATGGCCTTACAACCCTAGTCGCCTTTACTCCTCCATATCCATAAATTTTGTGTATGTGGGACCATATGAGATGGAGAATGTTAGTTTGAACCTAAAGGGGTCATGTTGAAATGCATACGTCTGTGGTAGCCAGGTAGAAAAGGCCAATGTGAAAAGGGCTGTCAAGGTGGTTTGATAAGTATATTTTGACATTTGAATCTTTCAAAATGAGAAGCTTTCAAATTACAAGGCGCAAGACCATGCATATATTAAATACAAGACGCAAGGGGATATTATATATAATTAATACAAGGCGCTGGACCATGCATATATTAATACGAGGCGCAAGATGATGTTATATATTTAAGGCCGAAACACAAAGAAAATTAGTTTTAAAACCATGTAATATGGTGGATCACAACCATATGACAACTCATGACCATTGGGTTCAAATAATTCTATGGTGCAGTTTTGATCTATGTTAATACGTGTTGAACGAATATCTCATGGCCAAGGTTTAATTGTAAATGTGGAGCAGGCGCAAAGGGTCCAGCGAATGTTTGGTCCAACGGTCAGCCTTACGTTGAAAGATGGCGCAGAATCGCATGGGCACGTTGCATGGGGCATAAATTATTTTGATTGGATCGAGTGCTTTCATGTTGAGGTTTTAATCTGAAATAAATATGTAAGTGGTCAAAGCTACATTGAACGTGAAACAGAATCCTATGCAAAACCTACGACAACCACGATATAATAATTATCGAGCCAGGGTGATCAAAAGTAATGCAGGACTATCAAGACCTCACAAATGGACAATGATGCAGTTTTAATCTGTAATAAAGCGTGGGTCAAAATGCGTTTGAACGTGGAGTCTAACGTTCAATGTCCACGTTGCATGGAGCCAACGTAAATGTTATACATAGCTCCAGGATGCCATCATTGTTAAGCCAAAGGTTGTAAACAATAATTTTTGTCCCATGTGAACCAATCTCATCGAACTGCTTCATAAACTCAGTTTCCGATGCGTATGGAGACCGCTGCAAAATTGTGGCTAAGTTTTGGTCCAAGTGCTTTCTGCGCTGCGAACTAACATTCTCGGTCCTTCATGATCTGATGGAAGCTCAAAATCAACCATTAGAACAATGATGTCGTCTTGCGCGGTCTTCCTCAAGAATGAAACCATTACCATATTGTCCAGTGGTAGTATTTGTGTTCTTCATGGAGTATCCCAAGCTCATACACCACCGGATGGATTCAGGATCCATACCCCTCCGTCATCCTGAAAAAGTAAAGCATGGTTGTAATCTCGTGGGTTTAAAATTTGGTCTGTTTTAACATAATTTGCACCATTTTGGATCTCATCTACTACATTATCAAAAAAGCTCTGCAATCGCTCCAAATGCCCACTTGTGGGAGGTCGCATTAGAATGAAGAAATTTAGGGTGTACACGAACTTGCTCCATTCCACCTATTATAAGTCTCTTTTGTGTAGATTGAACATCATAACATTCTCCTGCTCTCCAAAACTAATGAAAACCATTTTGATATGACAAACCATGGGAATATGATAAATACTGCGGTGCAATGTATAACAATTTGCAGTCATATTTTAGCGGTGCAAGGCCACCTGAGATGGTGCAACAAACGCTGCATGGGCACGTGACATGCATCCAACGTCGATGGCAGGTTCCAACTCACGGTGAACGTTGGAGCAATACATATATGGTCAATCTTTCCACGTGGAGTAGAACTACCTTGCCACATACGAACGGACGCCAGCAGGTCGACGGTGGGATTTCAACTCACGGTAAATCTGGAGAAAATATGCATAGCAGTCAAACGTTTATGGTAGAATTACGAAATATGGGGAAACGTTGGAGCGGAAGTAATAATGGCCAAAATTTACGTTAAAGCATGAAGCGGGTTCAGCATTCTTGTCAGCGCTAACTACATTTTTTCACCAGCTGTTTCCTGCCCTTCCCCTGTTGCCAGTATGGAATGTTTCGTTGATGGGGAAAGTTTCCCAGGGCCGAGCGTTACGTTCAGCACCTCCTCAGAATACATTCATGCATGAACCGTGTCACTGACCAGCGTTTAGTGGGGACAGGCGGTAATTGTCAGCATCCAGCGTGGTGACAGCGTGAAAAAGTGGCAATAACATCCCATCCAGAATGCATGCGCAGGGTTTCAGCTGCTACCGTGGGATGCACCAGGGAAAAGCAAAACACTCTGTGGGAAACAACCATTTGTTTCTTTTGATTCAACAGAAGAAAGGTCTCAGACACGTTATCCATTCGAACGGTGATATGGAAACAAAACTTAACGTAGTTATATCAATGCAGCTCTGCATAGTTACAGTTTTAAAGGTATGTTTCAGGACCAGGCGCCATTTTGCTGAAGTATGGAGGAATACACAAAACGATTCAAGGAGAGAGGCAACGAAAGCAGAATAGACGACTTGCATAACTTGTATAATTGTTCATCCACATGCAGAATCCCAGTCCATAAAGGTTTCTCGTGGCAAATGATACGAGTTTTCAACTATCGTGTAAGGAAGGCACCAACGCTAAATCTCTGCAACAAGCAAAAGTCATGCGCCAAGGTTCCTTTCATGTATTTATTAGTATCCGACACTGTCATCATCGCATACTGGCTGAGTTTGCTCGCACAGTAAATCAAGCGTGGAGTGCGAAAAGACCGAGATCAATATGTCACATTTTGAGGCAGCTATTGATAGAGTTTTCGGTGGAAGAAAGGAGGACTGTAGCATATCGTGAATTGGGTCGTGCTGTAGCTGGTTGGTTTTCGGATCATGCAGAGCCACTCTTGAAAGCAACTATTGTTATTCTCATATTCAAGACGAACCATCTTATCCATCAGCACTCTTTGCTCTTTCATCTCAAAATTGGATAACATTTTGTTCTTCATATCTGAAGCCTATTACATCCTTAATGATCGGTTCTCTAGATCGCGGTTTACAGTCGTTAGCTGAGCCTCCACGGGAGCGGGTGAAGACTCTCTGGCAGCCAGTAATTGCTGTGGGAGTCTCCATGTTTACAATTTGAGAAAACTGGACCACACAGGGGTCTAAATGCATTATTTGCTAAATCTTTCCTTCAGTTAACTAACCACACTTTAGCATTAATATGTTGAAAATATGTGACCCGTGTTACGTTGTTTGCAGGTAGAGGTGTTCGACGTGCAAACGTTGAAGCTGGGGTCCTCTCTAGTGGGAAATGTGGATATTTTCAAAGATCGAAAGAATGGTTGGAGGTCTCAGGTCGCAAGCCCAGGAGGTCGCAGGTCCGGATCTGGCGAGGTCGCAGGTTGCGTGTCTTTGATATTGTCGCCTTTTGCGACCCCGCGACCCAGCGACCTAGTCGCAAGGTCGCAGGGTCGTACCTCTTCGTTTTTTTTACCTTTTGCGACCTCGCGACCTAGCGACCTAGTCGCAAGGTCGCAAGGTCGCATGTGCCTCTATTTTCACGATCCGCGACCCCACGACCCAACGACCTAGTCGCAAGGTCACACATCTTCAGTTTTTTTGCCTTTTGCGACCCTGCGACCCAGCGACCTAGTCGCAAGGTCGCAAGGTCGCACATCTTCGATTTTTTCGCCTTTTGCTACCCCGCGACCCAACAACCTAGTCGCAAGGTCGCGAGGTCGCATTTCGTCAGTTTTCCACCTTTTGCGACCCAGCGACCCAGCGACCTAGTCGCAAGGTCGCAAGGTCGCAGATCTATGTTTTTTCCACCTTTTGCGACTCTGCGACCGAGCGACCTAGTTGCAAGGTCGCAAGGTCGCATCTTGGCAATTCTCTTACAACCTGCGACCCCGCGACCCAGTCAAGTCGCAGATCGCAACAACACCTCAGGTCGCAGGTCGCAACAGCAGCCAGGTCGCAGGTCGCAACAGCAGCCAGGTCGCAGGTCGCAACAGCGGCTGGGTCACAAGGCAACCCAACGGTCAAGAAGGTGAACAGTCAAGGAAGCCCAACGGGCAGTTTTGGCATTATAAATACTCCTACGGGAGCTTGTAAAAAGGCTTTTCTTTTTGGAAGACTCAAGAGCTACATTGTATTGTATTGAAAGACCATATTCTTAGGCATATGAATACGAATACTTGCTAAAACCCCTTTGTCGGATGATGTATTTTGCTGTGACAACACTATGTGTATTTCTTGAACAGTTTCAGAACACCCTATGATTAATGAAATTGCATTTCTAATAATATCATTTATGCATCATGTTTATCTATGCTTGTGTTAATGATGTTTAGTTCTATCGCTTTCTAAATGAATGTTAATACCTTTGTCTATTAGCATTTCGTTTTATCTTTCAGAAGTAAGGAGGGATCTTGCCATTAAGAACTATTTCTTCCGTGGTAAGATACCTTTGCAAGCATGACCCCAAAGACGTGTCGTTAACTGCATCTCTTCGGGCGTATGTGTTTTATTCATTCTCTTGCTACGCATAGTGTTGTAGACATGTTCCATGCATCAATCATGTATTTCGTATCCTATGAATAAGCGTGTGTCCGCAGGTTTAATCAGGTTCTTTTGAGACCAGAAGGGAAGGCGTCTTAAGCGATAGCCGGACCCACACCCCGGATGGGATCCCTACTCCAAACGGTTTAAGGTCTAATTGGGACTTTTTACCGGGGAGATCCCCTACTGTTGGCCGGACAAATTGTCCCGTCAACAACTGTGAAGTCAGATCAAGCACCACAGAAAAGACTCTGCTCAAAGGTGTTCGAACAAAGAGTAATGTCTACATAGTGAAATAGGAAGATGAAACATGCCATATTAGCAAACTTGAGGAGTCATGGTTATGGCATAGGAGATTGGGACATCTCAGCTTCGATCATATCATCAGACTGAGCA